>JAJIBD010034139.1:0-39464 GCA_021461705.1 Cryptotis parvus
AGCTCTGCCCCATGTCTGTCTATGCAGTACTAGGGATTAAGCAGTGGGACTCCTGCATGCAAAGCAGGATCTCAGCCTGTTGATCATTGCTCTAGATTTTTTAATTTTACAGTTTGTTAATTTATTTTGCCCAGATGGAATTACCTATACTGACTGGAAAATTTGATTATGACTTGTAAAATGATCCATTTTCAAGGTTGTTAAGTCAGGTATTATGACTATTTAAATAATTAAAATCCAGTAGGATAGCACTCTATAGTTAGTAATCAAAATCACAGTGACATGAAATTTTTATTAATTTGAGTGGCAGTGATTTAAATTTCGTTGGATCTGTGCAGGAATCTTGTCCGCGTAACAATTCTTTTGAATAAACCTTAGTGTCTGACTAGGGAAATTAGTATGCAATCAACTTCAAATTGTTGTGAGAGTGCTTTTATTTATTTATAAGTCAGTTGAGATAAATTTAGAGTTAATTTTTAATGTGTCACATTGTTTTATTACTAATTTTCTTCCTTTTTAACATTTTCTAATAGTTTTTATTAGGTAATTTCTTTAGTCTCAAGGACTGTTTTTCTTGTTTCAATTTTAATAATTTTTAGAGTTTTACAGTGGAAATTCTTATCCAGAACCTGCTTTTTTTATAATCCAATTCCCTGAAACCTATTCCTATACCTCCTCCCAAAGAAGCGAAGGATCCTCTAGGGAAGAAGACTAGAAGACCTGTGATAAGTCAGCCACACAGGTCGTCACCATTATTAATTCATAAAGCCAAAAGCAATCTTTTGCCTCGACCCTGTACAAAATACAAAGATAGTGGACCAAATGCAGTACAAAATAGGGGTGGGAAGTTGCATGCTTTTAATTTTAAAAATCAAGTACTTGTACTGCTCAGTTACTCAGTGATTCAAGGTTTAATGTAATTAGTGACAACTTCCAATTTTGCATTTCTATATGAAATCTTTATAGTAAAATGAGAACATATTTTCTATATTTTCATTTTTATAAAAGTTTCATTATTGGTCTTGGCTTTGCCAAGAATAAGTGTCTGGGTGTCTCATTATTGAGTTTTAATTAGCGTCTTTTAAAACTACTGTAAAGTCAATAAAACTAACAGTTTTTCCTAGGTTTTTCTTTCATACTCCATATTGTTTGTGTTTTATGTTTATAAAATATAATAGGTTAAAATTAAATTATTTATTTCTAAACTGTGGGGAAATAATTTCTAAGGAAAACCCAGAAAGGTTAAATATCCTATATTAATGAAACTCTGTCTCATGATTTTTGATATGCTTTTAAATGCAAATAACTAACTGGAGATGTATTTCATAATAAAAAAGAAAGGCTATGAGCCACACTCAGCCGTGCTCTGTGTCAGGAGTCACCGTTGGCCGTGCTCCCAGGGCCATGAGAGGAGTGCCAAGCACTGAACCTGGATCTCCTCCATGCAACAAGCACCCAGCCTGTTAGACTCTCACAGCCCTAGAGTTGAGGTGTTTGAAAGGTAAGTTAATTTTTCATTCTCATGGAGGTAACCATTATTCTGCATCATCGTATGTATTTCACCCCTCCTCAAAAAGTAGGCGCAACAGAATACCCAGCACCTGTGCCAGCGTCCTTACCTCAGTCTTGACTCCGCTAATAATTGTGCCCTGTCCATTAACTAAAGGGTGTTTAGCAGCCTCAGCATTGTAGAATGAATTGAAAGGAAAGTTTAAAAATTTTTTTTGTGTACTGGGTCTCAGATTGATGAGTAGTGATTTTTTTTTATATTGAATCACTGTTAGATACACAATTACAAAGTTGTTCATGACTGAGTTTTAATCATATGATGTTCCAGCACCTATCCCTCACCAGTGTACATTTACCACCACCAGTGTCCCTAGTTTCCTCCAGCTTCCCGCCCCGCCCCCTCGTGCCGTCTTTGGCAGACACTTTCTCTCCCTCTCTCCCTCTCTATTCTCTCTCTCTCTCTCTCTCTCTCTCTCTCTCTCTCTCTCTCTCTCTCTCTCTCTCTCTCTCTCTCTCTCCCTTATTTCCTTTTAGGTACTGTGCCCTGCAATACTGAAACGATATCATGCATCACTTTACCTTCTTTCGGCCCTAGTTTCTTGTCTAGTGTGATCATTTTCAACTCTCATTGTCTTATGGTTTCTTCTCTGTACTAACTGCATGCCCCGTCATTCGTGTCAGGCCGTTCCTCCTGTCCTCCCTGGCCCTCATTTCTATTGTCTTTGGTTAGAATTATCATACTATTTTTTATATGTAGTAAATTTTGAGACACTAATAAAATTTCATAGCTTGCTGTCAAAAATCATATTAACTATAATGAGGTTGTGTGCGGTTATCTGGGAATTATTATTATTATTATTTGGCTTGGGGCTGCACTTGGTGGTGCTCAATTGATATGCCCGACTTCGGTGCGAAGGTATTGTTTAGGGACCGTGCACTGCCAGAAAATTTTTTTCTTTTTTTAATTTTTTATTGTACCACTGTGCCACATACAAAAATGTTCATGATTGACATTGTTCCAGCACTTGTCCCTCCACCAGTGCCGTATTCCCATCACCAATGGCCCCAAATTCCCTCCCCCTTCTCCTAGCCTGCCTCTATAGCAGGCACTTTTCCCTCCTCCTCCTCTCTCTCTCTCTCTCTCTCTCTCTCTCTCTCTCTCTCTCTCTCTCTCTCTCTCTCTTTTTCTCTTACACATTGTGGCTTGCCCTACAGACATTTAAGGATTATCATATAAATTCCTTTGTGTACATTCAACCTCCGGCATTGGTTGTAGTCTGGCATTACCATTTCCACAATTAGTAGAACACTGGTATATATTTATATCCCAGTAATGAATGCAATCATTCTATATTTGTCCTTTTCCTTCTACTAATTTCACTCAGCATGATAATCTCCATGTTCATCCATTTGCAGGTAAATTTCATGACTTCATCTTTTCTGACAGCTGCATAGTTCCATTGTGTAGATGTACCATAGTTTATTTAACCAGTCTTCTGTTCTTGTGCATTTAGTTGTTTCCAGATTCTGGCTGAACTGAATAGAGTTGCAATGAATATAGAAGTGCAGATAGTGTTTCTGCTGTGTGTTTTTGGGTCTCCAGGCTATATTCCCAGGAATGGTATTGCTGGGTCAAATGGGGAGCTCAATACCTAGTTTTTGGAGGAATATCCATATTGTTTTCCAAAAGAGCTGGACCCGTCAGCACTCCCACCAACAGTGATGAGAGTCCCTTTTCTCCTGCATCCGCGCCAGCACTGGTTGTTCTTGCTCTTTTGGATGTGTGCCAGTCTCTGTGGTGGGAGATGATACCTCAAGTGTTGTTTGATTTGCATCTCCTTGATGCTTGCACTGCCAGAAGTTGAACCAAGCCTCCCCCATGCAAAGTAGCACTTTGACCTCACTCTGGGCTTAATCAATGCATTATGTTAAACTGTTAAGTGATAACTTACTAAGGTAGGTGTCACTGACCTTTTCAATATGTACAAGCTAAGAATAGTAGAAAGGATTTGTCAGCATTATTTTTATTAAGATTTAAAAATCTATCTTTTTAAGGGGATGATCAAGAAATGAAAATTTGTTGTGGCTATATAAAGTTCATTAAGTTCATTTAAAGTGACAGTTACTTAAATACATTTTTAAATTCTGCTGCATTAGGCATTTGTCAAGTTTCAGGAATTAACCTGTGAATTCCTTGGTGAATGCAAGGAAACAGGAGTAGGGAGGGATATTTTGAAGATGTCTATATTATAAGAATCGCTATAGAAAAATTTCATTTCTAAGCAGAAGACAGTTTGGAAAGAAATATCGTAGGATTGGCTGGTCAAGATATTGGTGAGATTTTACCTAACTGTCCTCAGAATCTTAGTAGATACGGTGAAAATGCTAGATGAATATCCTCTGAAAACTCAGTGGAGAGAGAATGGAGACTTTTCCAGGGCCACAATAAAATTCAGTATTAGAGAGTACTGTACATAATACCTGAACCTTTAGGGATTTTAGGTATAGTTATTATAGCTCAAAAGCCTTTAATTTCACATTGTAGATTAAACCACTGGGGCAATTTAAAAATATAAATATAATCCTAATAATACTTTCAGTTCAGGCTCACTCTGCCTTTGGAGCAGCCCGCATCTCCCCTCTTGGGATGTGTACTCTCTCTCTCTCTCTCTCTCTCTCTCTCTCTCTCTCTCTCTCTCTTTCCCTACTCCTTCCCGTCCTAAAACCTCCATAATAAAATTTTTTACTTAACTGCTAAAAAAAAACTTTTAGTTCAAGAAGCAATCAATTAGTTTTGTCAAAATTAATTGAACAGAGCCTGGGCGATAATCCAGCAGGTAGGATGTTTGCTTTTGCAGGCAGCTGACCCAGGTTCTATCCCTGGCATCCTATATGGTCCCCTGAGCACCACCAGGAATATTTCCTGAGTGCAGAGCCAGGAGTAGCCTCTGAATATTGCCAAATGTGACCTAAAAAAAAAAAAAGAAATTAATTGAACATTTACTCTGATAGGTATTTTTATATTGATTTAAATATGAATAATTAAGTCAGCTAGTATTTACCAACCTAGGTAGAAAAATATATAATTATTAGGATATGAAATAAATGCTATAACGTGTTATGCTTAAATTCATGTTTTAAATCATAGTTCTGTGCACTTTGATAAGGCGTACTTCCGTCTGGGGAAGCAATTAAAGGCTCCAAATGAATTGGACTTGAGCTGGTGAAGAATATTAGGAATTCTCTACCTGGATGGTGAATTGGCCACATTCATGGCCATGTAGTGAGCAGAAGCTGAGAGAACATAGAGGTTAAAGACTGCTGCAGAGTTTTACCTGCTGCTGTAGGCCTGTGTTTGATTTTTTGCTTCCCCACTGATACATATATTTTTTTACTATCTAAAAAATTATTTATTATCTAGATCATTATCAAAAGTTCACTTTTATTAATGAAGACTTCTTCAACCCAGTAAACATAACTAATTACCCTGAGATTTATTTTTTTTTTGGGTGGGGGCTTTTTAGGTCACATCCTCAGTACTCAGGGGTTGCTTCTTGCTCTGTACTCAGGAATTGCTCCTGACAGTGCTGGGGACCATATGACATTATGGGGGATCTAACCCTTGTCAGCCACCTGCAAGGCAAATGCCCTACCGAGACTTCTGTTTTTATCCTGTATCAAATTTTCATAAAGTCAAGGTTTTAGGCATTGCAAGATATAGCAGTTGGAACCTCCTTGTTGAGGTTTTTTTTTAAATAGCTTTTGTCAGAGGAAAGAAAAGTGCCTGCTAGGACGCAGGCTGGGAGTGGAGTGGGAGGGAATGTGGGGACATTGGTGGTGGGACTGGGGCACTTGTGGAGGGGGATGGCTGCTGGAACACTGTATGACTGAGACCCAATTATGAACATCTTTGTAATTGTATATATATCTCATGGTGGTATAATAATTTAAAAAATGGAAAAAAAATAGCTCTTTGACTTCCACTACTACTTAGTTTGGCATTGCTTTAGAATATCCAGATAATCTCCAATGTCAATGAATTCATCATTTTATACAGACACTAACAAGATGTTTAACTGAGTGTTTTGGGTCCTGGCTTTAAAGTTCCCTTTTTTTTATTCTCTTCATTCCATCCCTCAATCTTATATCCATGGCCCTATATGTGCTGCCTCCAAAGTATCTTCCAAATCGACTTCTCTATATTACTATGTTTCTTCTGCCACCATAACCATCGTGATTTCTTTTTTTGGATATTGCAAAATTCTCTCAATGAATCTCTCTCCCTTCCTGTTTTTGGTCACAGTAAGTCAATTTTGTCACAAAAGCCATAGTGATCTCAAAGTCTAAGCCGGATTATGACAATTTACTGTGTAGAATCCTCCAGAAGTTTTGTAATGCAATTTAAGGATAAAAGAAATTATCACAAACGTGTGGGAGTCAGAGGCTAGGTAAGACAGAGAATGGAACAGTGTGCTAATAATTGTCGAAAGTGCTAATACCAACCTAGAACTGAGCACTAAATACAGTCAAAAAGATACACATGTCATCATTTTAATGTACGTATTGTAATCCACAATGTGGAAGGGAAGGAAGAGAGAAAAGAGATAGAAAGAGAAATAAATAAAGAACCTGCCATAGAGGCAGGCTAGGGGAGGGGGAGGGAATCGAGGACTTTGGTGGTGGGAAATGGGCACTGGTGGAGGGATGGGTGCTGGAACACTGTATGACCGAAACCCAAATATGAACATCTTTGAAATTGTATATCTCACGGTGGTATAATAAAATATTTTTAAAAAATTGCAACCAATCCAACTAAATGATATGGCAAACCAAAAAAAATTTTTTTGGCTTTTAGCCAAATAAATAAAAGTTTTAGACAGAAATCTACATTTTAGAGCATTGAATGTATGCAGTGGGATAAATATGATAACCCCTAAATGTATGTATGGCAAGCCACAATGTGTAAAAAAAGGGGTGGAAGAGAGAGAGGGAGAGAGAGGGGAGAGAGAGAGAGAGAGAGAGAGAGAGAGAGAGAGAGAGAGAGAGAGAGAGAGAGAGAGAGAGAGAGAGAGAGAGAGGAAAACTGCCTGCTATAGAGCTGGGCCAGGGGAGGGTGGAGGGAATTTGGGGACATTGGTGGTAGAAAATGAGCCCTGGTGTAGGGCTGGGTGCTGGAGCACTGTATGCTCTGCAACTCAATCATGAACCTTTGTAATTGTATATCTCATAGGGGTACAATAAAAATATTTTAAAAATAAAAAAAATTAAAGCTACTCAATTCAGGATTATCTGTCATCTGGCTTTTTTTTTTTTTTTGCATGGGGGTGGGGGGCCACATCTGGCGATGCTCAGAGTTACTCCTGGCTCTGCACTCAGGAATTACTCCTGGCTGTGCTCAGGGGACCATATGGGATGCTGGGGACTGAACCCGGGTTGACTGCATGCAAGGCAAATGCCTGCTCCACTCTCACTCCGGCCCTTCATCTGGCTGTCCTGATTTCCCTTCCTCTCTCTACCTTGACCATAGTGGCCTATTTTTGAAATACATTGAACTAATTCCCCACTTAAGGGATTTTGTACTGTCTATTGCCTCTGTAATCTTTCCCTAGATTTAAGAAGGTCTAGCTCATTTCAGGAAGAAAGGAAGGGGCTTAGAGGTTTCTCCCAGTAGTGCTTAGGGAAGTGATGCTAGCTAACGCTTGAACCCGAGACTCCTCTGTGCAAGGCATGGACTCCAACCCCTTGAGCTATCTTTCCGGTCCCTCAGCTGTGTTCTTTAATTCCTCTCTGACCTTTATTTTCTTGATATCCAGTTACTGTGTTGATTTAGATAAAAAATTGAATGAAAGCTAAGGAGCAGAGTAGGGTTTATTGATGGTGAGTTTTGTTGTGGAGGGTAACCTTCAAATATCTGGAAGTTTTCTTTTTAAGATTTACAATTTCTTAAAGAATCTACTTTTTTGTGTAGATGTATGGAATACTATGCAGCTGTTAGGAAAAATGAAGTTATAAAAGTTGCCTATAAATGGATGGACATGGAGAAGATTATGTTGAGTGAAATTAGCCAAAAGGAGAGAGACAGATACAGAATGACTGCATTTATCTGCATAACATAAATATATATGTACATATTATGATACCAATATCCAAGATCAAGTGAAACATATATCAGGAGGTCTTGTCAACGGTGGAAATTATCACAAACGTGTGGGAGTCAGAGGCTAGGTAAGACAGAAAATGGAACAGTGTGCTAACAATTGTCGAGGGTACTAATGCCAACCTAGAACTGAGCATTAAATAGAGGCAAAAGGATACACATGACAACCCTTTAATGTATGTTCTGTAATCCATAGTCTGGATGGATTACAGAGAAAGAGAGAGAAAGGTAAAGAAATAAAGAACCTACCATGGAGGAGGGCTGGGGGGGAGGGGGAGGGAACCGGGGAGCGTTGGTGGTGGGAGATGGGCACTGGTGGCAGGATGGGTGCTGCAACACTGTATGACCAAAACCCAAATATGAACTTTTTAATTGTATATCTTTGTAATTGTAAAAATAAAAAATTAAAAAAAAAGAATCTACTTTTTTTTTTTGCCTTTTTTGGGCCACACCTGGCAATGCTCAGGGGTTACTCCTGGTTCAGCACTCAGGAATTACTCCTGGTGGTGCTCAGGGGACCATTTGGGATACCAGGGAACAATCCCGGTGGGCAGCATGCAAGGCGAAGGCCCTCCATGCAGGACTATCACTCTGGCCCTGGATCTACTATTTTTGACATCATATTCCACCACCGCTATGTAAGTTCATCTATCTGTCCAGCTTCACTCACCATTAAATCTCAAAAGAGGTAAACTAGTGGCAAAATTTCCTGGATGCATGGATTCCTAACTGAAAACTCCAGAGCGACCTTGGGAGAGGAATGGACCAAGTTCCTACCCTGCCAAAGCCCTGGCCACTGCATTCACAACCTGACTCCACCGCCTCATATCTGAGCTCCGCAGGATGCCAAACTGCCAAAAAAATTTCAGGTGCGCTGGGATTTTTAGGCCGAGTTCTCTGGGCTTTCTTGGAGTAGGGGCGGTGACCTCCCTTCACCTACCCACCCCACCCCCTCAGTTCAACCCCAAGTGCTTCCGAAGCCCCAGCAGCCACACCTACATTCCACCACCACCAACATGTAAGTTCTCTGGTCAATTAAATATTCTGGACATTGGGAAGCCACATCTACAAACTTTCCTAACATCCCAATACTTTGGGTTTTCTGGAAAGATATCTCCAAACTTCGACAATGCTAACATCCCTGTAGGACACCAGATGGGATGGGAATGTAACATAGAAGCCAACTAAGCTGGATTAACAGAAGGTTGAACTAGAAATAACAGTTTAGTAAATCTTCAGATAAGGACTTCCTGTCCCCGTGGTAAAATGTAACAATTTTCACAATTTTTCTTTTATTGAATTATTTTTTAGGTAATTCCATTAGCCGTTTAGAGGTAACTAGCAATATTAAATGAATTCTTCTAGGCCTGTTACTGGGGCAGGTTTGAGGCGTGATTGGGAAAATGACTATTTTGGTGGAGGGCAGGTCACAGTGGTGGTGGGATTAGAGTTTAATATTGAATACCTGTAACAAATCATAATGAAGAGCTTTGTAAATTTTGTGTTTAAATAAAGTGTGTGTGTGTGTGGGTTGGGGGGGTTCTGTTCTTCCTGGGGGTATCAGCCAGTGACCAGCATTCTGAGTAGAATTGGGGTTGTGGCTCCGTGCATTGCTGTTCATTATGTAAGCTGTTACTTGTGTTTTGGCTGGTGTGTAGAAGCTTTGTTCTCCATGGTACATGGATGGTATCTGCTGAGACCTTACAGGCTTATGCAAACCGAGTTGGTTTCTCTTCACAGTCTGCAGCCTTTAAATTAAGCTAAGAGGGAAAAGAAAAGGCATCCAGATGAAATAACTTGTTTGTCACTTGTTTTCCTGTTTTTCATCAATTTGCTCAAGCGGGTGCCAGTAACGTCTCCAGTGGGAATGAGGTCCATTATTTGTTACTGATTTTGGCATATCGAGTACACCATGGGTAGCTTGCCATGCTCTGCAGTGGCTCTGGGTTCATCCCAGAGGGCCCAGTCTTTTTTTAATGTCAGACCATCAACCATCCAGGGCCCATGGGGCAGAGCCTTGGGGGGGTGTAGACAAGCCTGTCTCCTGTCTGCCACCTGCCAACACAGCCAGGCACCACAGCCACACCTGCAAAACCTCGAGGGGCAGGAGATAAAATAGTATCACATTTAAAAAAGAGGAAAATGTTGCAGTCATCATACATATGAGAAAAAGTTGAAGTCTTTAATTATTATATACTTACCTATTATTTTTATCCTTGTAGTTTTGTAACTTTATGTGAATGAAATATGTTTGTGTGGCATGAGAGAGAGAGTATAAGAATGAAATTCTTTTCGCCATCATCTTAGAGAAGTTTAGGGAGGGAATGAAGATAATTTTGTGATTTAGCTACTGTGTTTAATTTTAAAATCTTAAGTCGAGCTGTGAAACATTGACATGCAGATGCTTGTAGACATAGAGATTTCTTGTCTAGATGGAAGTTTTAGGATTTCAGGAATATTTAGATCTCATCAGTATAACATAACATTGGTGTCAAGGCAATGGATAATACTTCCCAGGAGGAGTTAGAAGCGTGAAAAAAAAATTACTGGCTTACAGTTCTATAAAGTTTCAGGGATGTACTTCATACCTGTGTACAGGGAGTGCATGAGACTTCCTGTGGACGAGAAAGATAGCTCAATGGCCTAAGGACATGCTCTGTAGGTGGGAGGCCCTGCTACTCTCTGGTCCCCCTGAGCTTCCCTGGTACTACTCCCAAGTGCAGAGCTGGTAATAGGCTTTCAGTCCCACTCAAATGACTCCCTGCACTCACCACCAAAGTTGTATTTTACTATCAAAATTAATACCTCTAGGCACTGGAGGGAGAACACAAGGAGCTGAGAACAGGCTTTGCATTCTGGAAGTCCTGGTTCAACTCCCAGCCCCGCGTAGTCGACCAGCAGTCATTGGAAGTGATCCATGAGCATCAAGCTGAGGAGTAACCTTTAAGAACTTCAACATGTGGCCCCCAAAGTCCAAAATAAAACAAACAAAATGATCCCTCCACCCATTCAGCCTACCCAGTTCCTTTTAAACTCGTACCACTAGGTTTTACTAGGAATAATTGCTCCTGCTTATCAAGTGTGTACTGTGTGCTGGCGAGGAGCAGATAGACAGAGCTGGTCTGTAGGATAAGAGCATGAATATAAGGCAGAGAGAAAGAAGCCGTGGGAAGAGAAATGATAAGGTCGGGAGATAGAAGAGTATTTCCACTGTGAGAGCATTTCGATAATATAAACACCACCTAAGCATTCAAGTGGATTGACTGAGGCCTCGGATTCCATTATTCCACTAGAGTTTGTTTGAGTTCCTAGCACTAGACTTTGAGACAGAGGAATAGTTGACAATAAGAGTAACTTGGTCCTGAACCTAAGCATGAGAGGACCAGTTGACTTTAAAGCACAGCTATGAGGACACAGCAGAAAGAAGGTAATCAACATTTAGGAAGTCAGGAAAAGTCTCCAGGGAGAGTTAATTAATTTGAAATCTAGTTTTGAGACATCCAGATAAACAAAAGTTAGAATTGAATCATTTAGAAGGTCAACAAGAAATTGGCTCTGAATGACATGATCATACATACAACCTTTCTTTTGGAAGACCAGGGAGACATCATAAGAGAGCTTTTGAACATTAAAGGTACTTCAAATAGCTTGTACACCTTAACAAAATTCTATCCATTTAGGGAGATTTTCTAAAGTCTGGTCATTCCTACAGAAAATCTTTCAAATTTCTTGGGAAATAAATCTTGAAGTTTGATGATAAAAATAGGTCTGAAGTAGTCTACATGGGGCTTTTATTTAGAGTAAATTAAGTGGCCCAATTAGCAAATCAAAAGTTGGAATTTCACAGACCTCCTTATAGCCATGGCACAGGTGAATAGCAAAGATTATATAGTTAACATACACTGATAAACTAGACTTTTTAATAAGCTAAAATGAGTTTCTTAACTCAAAAAAGAAAACAAAATAGTCACGTGTTTACCATACCGTAAATTAAATTCAAATGTTGGCTTGAAAACACACACACACATACACACAGTTACTTTACAAGTATTTGCTTACTTGATCTATTGATCATGGCCATCTGCCTGAGAAAAAGTTTTCAGAAAGAGGAGTGGTGTCTTGAATTTCCTCTTAAAATTGGAAAGTGGGAATACTCAAGGAGTACAAATATTTTACTATCTATCAGGATGAAAGTGTTACCTCTCCCATGCTGGAGGAAAGAGTTAGGAAGAAGCTAGTCCTTTTTCTTTCCCATCACCCATAAAGCTGCCTCTTGTCTCTTTCTTACATGCCGAAGGAACTTGCCCATGAGCTTGGAAAAGGAGGGGGCCGCTCCCTTCCCACCAGCTGCACAGTCCTGGGAACCACCTGAGGGCCCGAGGGAGCTGGAAGCAATCTTTGTTTCTCTTCCCTCTTGGTGGCGTGGGAGCAGAATGTTTACGTGGTTGGAATAAACTTACCAAACAATGCACGCCTACCTGTCTACAGCTCCAGTCCTTCACTTTCCTGCTGCCGCCTGAGAGCCAAAGCACCCACACAGGTAAGTCTGAAAGGTCAATCTTGAAAGGCATCTCAGCAAGCAGGAATTTTCCCTCAGTTCTTTATCTCCCAGTGAAGACACACTACGAGATAGTTTCTAACTCTTCTCTGCACTATTCCCAACATTGTGTGTGACTTGTTTTTATACTTGGAGAATATGGAGTTATGAATGCTGTTCATCTCTGGTGAGGACATATTTTCCTCTAATGGGAGAGAAAGAAAACTGCTCCAGGAAGCCTTTCTGGGAGCCTTGCCTTTGTATCAGTCTGTAGGCAGCATGTCTCAGGAGAGCAGGAGCGACTCCTCGAGTCTGAGTTACTTGTCTTCTGCCATCGACAGGAGCTAGTCAAGTCTACACCTCTACAATTCTCACTTTATTCTTCCAAGAACTGACCTTAATGATGCTCCATAAGATGATTGCAATGGTTGGTGTACCACGTAAAATAATCCAGTATAATATTCGACACACAGAAGGTCTTTAATATATCACCAGTGGAGGCCAGATAGTACAGCGGATACTTATGTGTACGGACATCCCCACTTTGATTCATGGCGCTATATCTGGTTCCCTGAGCTCTCCCAGGAGAAATAGCTGAGCATGGAGATGCAGAGAAAGCCCTGAGACCGCCAAGGAATGGTCTACTACTCCCACAGGTCATTAGCGTGCTAGTGATACAGGAAATAGCATTTCTATCTGAACAGATTTTAGGAGCTTTTACATTTATTGTATGTTGACAGAGGGGTTTGCTCTATGCTACTGTGACCTGTGACATTTTTTTCATTGTAATGCCTTGTGTGTAAGTGTGTGTTACTAGTTTTTGGCATAACAAGTAACAAGTGTGCCCTTGGGTTACACTTCCTTGTGATGGGACTTACGGAGATGCTACTAGTTCCCACTCGAGCAAATCGATGAACAATGGGAAGATAGTGATACAGTGAATGCCTTGTGTGTGTGTGTGTGTGTGTGTGTGTGTGTATGGCATGGATGGGGGGAGGGTTTAGGTCCACCCTCAGCAGTATTCAGACACATGTGCTCAGCACTGTAAGCATCACACTGCTGGGGTCCAGTGTTGGGGGCTCAAGAGCTGCCCCAGTAGTGCTCAGGGGCCTCCTGGATCATACTCAGATGCTCAGAGGCCTTTCGGACTATGCAGCTAGCAGTGCTAGGGAGGCCACACAGCGCTTAACATTGAACTTGGGGCCTCCCCATATGGAAGGCAGATGCTCTTGACCTCTCTGCTTTCCTTCTGACCCCTGTGGCACCCATTTTTTAAATTTTTACTAAGATACTAAGTCCTTGAAAGTTGTAGGACCATCCTCCACTGCACATATGTTGTCTTATGGAGCATCTTTTCAAGATGTCTTTAATAACTTTCTTTTGTTTGGGCTTTGTAGAAATCACCCATATGAATTTGATGAGGGGAATCCATGCAGAGTTTGGCTTTTCTCTGGCTAGCCTGCTTTGCCTAATTAAATTTGAAGCTTTGTTAATATGCTTCTTGGAAACTCATTTAAGTTGTTTTTGACCAAAATTAGGGGAGTTGTTTCTCGTATTTCATAAGAATCAAATAGAAAAATTAATTTAAAAAATTTAAACCTTAGAATGCTAAGATCCTCTGAGAAACAGACACCATGAGAGGATTAGTCATGCAAGAGATTTTTTTGGTAATTGCCTATGAGGGGAATAAGAGGGAAGCCAGAGGAGCCCAGGAGAACCATCATGCCGTCATGTAAGTCTGACCCTGTGCAGGAGAGTAGGAAGACGGGGCAGGAAGGATCCATGATGTGCAGTTCCTAGTTCAGCAGAGCTTATAAGTGCCCGTCCTTCCTTCCTTCCTTCCTTCCTTCCTTCCTTCCTTCCTTCCTTCCTTCCTTCCTTCCTTCCTTCCTTCCTTCCTTCCTTCCTTCCTTCCCTTCCTTCCTTCCTTCCTTCCTTCCTTCCTTCCTTCCTTCCTTCCTTCCTTCCTTCCTTCCTTCCTTCCTTCCTCTTCCTTCCTTCCTTCCTTCCTTCCTTCCTTCCTTCCTTCCTTCCTCCTTCCCTCCCTCCCTCCCTCCCTCCCTCCCTCCTTCCTTCCTTCCTTCTTCCTTCTTCCCTCCCTCCCACCCTCCCGCCCTCCTTCCCTTCCTTCCTTTCTTCCATCTTCCCCCCACATCCAGCAGCGCTCAGGGCTTGCTTCTGGCCCTATACTCAAGGATCACTCCTGGAGGTGCTCAAAAGAACACATGGAGTGTCTGGATGGAATTCCAGCCAGCAAGTGCAAGGCAAGCACCTCACCTGCTGCACTATTGCACCGGCCCCAATTGCCAGTGTTTTAAATCACTTTTATTGCAAACAGATCTTAAAGATTGGGCCCTTAGCCATGCTTTCCCAGCTTTCAGTGACAAACTTGGGGGGGTTAAACAGGAGTCACCCACCCTGAGCACAGGCAAAAGGGGTGACTTCTTTGAAGAGAATTTTAGAATAATAAAACTTGACTAAAACATTTTTAGTCTTGTGTGTGTGTGTGTGTGTGTGTGTGTGTGTGTGTGTGTATTTTAGGCTCTGCTTTTTATTTTCACTTGTCACTCCAAGTCAGAGGCTTCCAAACTTATTTTGCCTGTCACCCCCTCGGGAAAAGAAAATTACTCACATTCCTCCCTAGAAATCTACTTTCTTTAAGTGAACAAGCAGATAGTAACCCTAACCCTGCCATGATTTGAATTCCCGATTGGGGCAGTATCTTCTCTGAGAAACCCTGGTAGGCCGAGTCTGATCATTTGCCCTGCCAGTAAAGGTTGCTCCTCTCTGCCCCTACTCTTTCATATGCTATACCAGGTTGCTTATATTTTCTAGCCCGAAAGTGGACCAAAGAATATAATTTTTCTCATTATCTTCCTAAGATGTCTGCATTTTAGAGCATCTTTAAGAATTCCAGATATTAAAAAGATTTTGGGACATACTCTGTAATTTTACGAAGGGAACATATTTTTGAAAAGAGTCGCCGTGAATGTGCTCAGTGACCAGCATGGAATTTAGATGGAATTTTTATTGAGGTATAATTGACATATAACTTACATTCATCTCAAGTGTACAACTTAATAATTTGAAAAAAAGTATGTGTATGCATATATATGCACATATATTTTATACATATATGTACATAAACATGTATGTATATACATATATATGATGTATTGTGAAATGATCAAATGGTAGATTGACTAGACAGGAAGATAGTTGGGCACTGCAGGCTGGAGTAACAATGTCCAAAAACCATCAAAGTATTTCACGCTAGAAGATTTAGCAGAAAAGAATAGCTGAAGCTTCCGAGGGAAAGAGTGCAGAATGAAAGCATAAGAAGGGAGACCATCATTAGATAACTTTGGGGAAATAGGAAGCCACTAAAGATGCCAGTTGAAGAGAAGATTTGTTTGAGAACTAGTGTTGTATTTTAAGACCAGGGAAAGGAGTGTTATAAGAGGCAGGAAGTGACCTTGGGACCAGCGGCTATTATCCTGTACAGTTAGTTTCTCTCACATCTCTCACATTTCCTCCTCCTGGGAAGCAGTATCCCTGAGGAGAAATCTCAACCCCGAGGTGGGCCAGAAGAGTTTATGGAAACTCCCACTCTTGAACCAGAGCTCAACTCCAGTGGTTCTTCCTTTATTCCGAGACTCAGAATGTCTGGATAATGGATGGAATTCTATCTTTGACCTAAAAGTATATGTACAGAGGTACATATACTCTGCAGATTGTTGTGCTATTGCGGGGGCCACACCAAGCAGTGCTCAGGGGCTAGAGCACATCTAGCAGGGCTGGGTTGTAAGGGTTGGAATGCAAGTAGCGCCAGGTCTCAGGTGTGCAAGGAATGTGCTGTGTTGCCAGAACCACATCCCTGGCCCTATTCATAAACTTCCTCATAGTTCATGTCACTTCTTCCAAGCCATTCCCCACTTTATGGACTTTATGGACCCCATGGTAGCATACATAAGTCCAGAGTTAGGTACCCATTAGATGATGACAGGTGATATACTTGAGGATCAAGAACTATTCCCCCTTGCTCTAATCTTTACAGGTATATTTAGATGACTTCAAAATCCTGTTTGAGCCTAATATAGGTAGGAGAAAGACTGATGAATTATTTCTTGGTACAGACTTCCCAGCTATGAATTGAACATTTTCTGGGTACATTCTTATCTCCTCATTCTGATGTGTACCTTCCTTCTAAGAGTGCAGTCTCC
Source organism: Cryptotis parvus (assembly GCA_021461705.1). Taxonomy (NCBI): domain Eukaryota; kingdom Metazoa; phylum Chordata; class Mammalia; order Eulipotyphla; family Soricidae; genus Cryptotis; species Cryptotis parvus. The sequence goes on from JAJIBD010034139.1 coordinate 16,427, forward strand.
TATCTATTGATCAACCCATTCATTAACTCAAGCTAACGATTGTGCTTCAGTGTACTTTGCCTTCTGAGAAGGCCTTCAGAGGAATTCTTTTAACCACAAACCATAACTCACCTCTTTTTCAGCTGACTTCTGACTTCCACTACTTCTGAATGATTCATCTTCATTTCTTCCCTACTCAAGTTAAATAATTCAGTAAAGCTATGAAAACATTAGGGCTTGTAGAAATAGAAAAAACAGTTGTCTACAGTTTTACGGGGAAAAGGGAGCAGAGTTGCAGTCAACATTTGCCAGTCTCGACCCAAGAGAAGATCTATGACATGGAAAATTCAAAGCACCGGACAAATTCTTTGTGATTTATATTAGAAAGTTATTTTTATACCCCCTTTTCCTAATTTTCTTGGGAGGACCATAGAAATGTTTGTGCAGTGACTGTATGGAGAATAGAATTAGATTTAATGGTTGGAAAATTTGAGTTGGGAGATAAATAGACTTTGGTTGATCTATATGTGGCTTAGCAATTGAGATTTGATAGTTATTCAAGAGAAAGTTAATTTTAGAGTTTCATTTTTTTTTAATTGGAGATTCCTTAAAGGAGACCATGCACTTTGAATGAAAAAAAAAAGGTAAAAGTAGTGATTATGAATGAAAGCTACTTGAGCCATGATTATTTTAGCATTTGATTTCAAAGAAGTATACAAATGAATAAAGTACTTAAAAATGTTTCCCCAAATAAACAAGGGAATTTTTTAGAATAGATAAACTTAGTCTGGACTGCATTTTTTACACTCACAGATATTTAAACCATAGAAATAACTTTCACTATATGCAAAAACAAACACTTCACGATGATAGGAGAATCTATCATGGAAAAAGCTGACCTAAAAGAACAATGAAAAATGTTTTATCAGATACTATCAGGATAGACACAAACAGAGATAGCTTTTTTCTCAGGGATTTAGTTTAGTATTTTTTTTTTAAGTTTTGGGTTTTAGGCTATACCTAGCAGTGCACGGGGCTTATTTCTGACTAATCCGATCGCACTTGACAGGGGCTTAGGGACCACAGGGGATGCTGGGTATTGAACCTGGGTTGGCCACATGCAAGATAAGCTCCATATCCATTGTACTATCTCTCCAGTCCCAGCTTAGTCATTCCTTTACCTGTTTGGTGATGTTGCCATTTGGTGCATGGAGAGTCAGACTAGATAGGTAGCCGCTGAGGAGAGAGTGTACCTTATTTACCCCACAACCTTGCCAGTAAAGTGCTTGGGAACATCAGGACTTATAAAAACCCTCACATGCTCTTTCATGACATGGACACCGAGTCCTGACCTCTACTCAGATTTCCCAGGCTTAGTGTCTATTCACAGAGAAAAGAATTTGCAGAAACAGTAGAGTGAAATAATTTCATTTAGGTACTTTGAGAGAAAAGAGAATGGGAACCAGAGAGAATACATGCCCTATTTAGTAAAGGAATTATGCATCCCAAGTTGTCATGTGAGCATCTACCAAAGTGGAGTACACCCCATGAAATAAAGGTAGATTCTATTCACCCAGAATAGTCTAATTTGCATGACTTCCTGGTCAATGTGGAATGTGCCTTGCTTGTTTTACAAAACTAGTTTAGAGGTTTTCAATGCTGCCCCTACTTGGGGTCTGCTCCTAAGGGGTACTGTTAATAAAGAGCTGGTGAATCATCTCTTGATAGTTTCTTGTTTCAATTTTATTTTTGATCTTGGGCCATGGCTTGCTGTACTCAGGGCTTACTCTCAGCTCTGTGTGCTCAGGGATTGCCGGTGCAGCTGGAGGACCATATATAGTGCTGGGAATTGAATCTGTTTGGCTCCACGCTAAGGCGAGTGCCTTACCTGCTGTTGTGCTGTTGCTCTGGCATGTTTACATTTTGCTCTGCTCTGGTTCAGATTTTCACTTCTCTTGATGCAAATATTTGTAGATCTTATGATTCTAAAGTTCTTTCTTTCTTTCTTTCTTTCTTTCTTTCTTTCTTTCTTTCTTTCTTTCTTTCTTTCTTTCTTTCTTTTCTTTCTTTCTTTCTTTCTTTCTTTCTTTCTTTCTTTCTTTCTTTCCTCCCTCTTCCTCTTATTTCTTCTTTTATTTTTATTCTCCTTTGTTCCTTCTTTTTGTTGACTTTTGTATCATTACTCCTCTAATTTTTATTATTTCTTTCCTTTTTACTTAATTTGGGATTCTTTAATTGTTCGCATTATAGTTTCTCATATGTATTATAATTTAGCTATAAGACTGGATTATTAAACTTTTTCTTGTTTCCTTCTGTCATCCTGTATTTCTATGAACTTCCCCCATTAGTACTGTTCTTGTTGATCAATTGAACCTGAATGTAATGACCATACCTGTTTTTTAGTACATTTTTTAGCTTGAACATTATTTGGTCTGATACTAGAACAGCAGGTATTGTTCTTTTTCCTTCCATGCTGGTCTTCAACCAGTGACTGGAAGTCCAAGTGTGTGCAGTGTGAGATGTGCTAAGTAGAGTAGGATGTAGACACAGCTGTGTGGTTCAGAGTTCAAGCAATGACAAGTGGAGTAAGGGGCACAGGTATGGATGTTGGTCTGGAAGAGTGAATGAGCAGGTGGAAGGTCTGCATGTGAATATAGAACTGCTGAGGTGGTGGAGGGTCGGGTGGGTAGGCTGCTGGGAGCCAGAGAGGGAGGAGGGCAATCTGCCCATCTCCAAAAGGCCCAAGGATGTTATCTGAGAGATTAGCCTCGCTTGGAAGGCTAAACATCTAAGAGGTTCTGAGATGTGGATGTGGGCCTCCAACCTTTGTTGTTGTTGTTTTTTTTTTTTTGTGAGACTATTTGGTACCTCTAGCAGAGCTGGTTTAGATGCCAAATGCCCTCATCTGTTATTTGAGAATGTTTTTTATGTCTCCTCCAAAATGAGTAATAACATGCAAGGTAAAGGATTTTTTGGGGAGGAGGTTCTCTTCATTCAGTCATTTGTTTGGATATATCATTCCATTACCTTGTTGTTCAGAGTTTCATTAAGAAAGAATCTTACCTGTCCCCTGTATGTGAGATTTTGCTTCTCCTTTTCTTCTTTCAGGAGTCTATCTTGCATTTGCTCTTGCCATTTTGGTTACAGTGTGTCTTGGTTTTGATCTGTTTGGTGTGCTTTGACACTCTTTGTGTTCTCAGTAGAGTGCACCTATATGCACCGTTAGTGAGTGCCATAGTCAATGCCATACTGAGTTCAACTCTTCTTTCACAACTGGTTTCTAGGCTGTGAATTATATTAGGTGTTGACTGTTCATGATACTCTTATCTTTCCTTCAATTCTGAATGATAATCTAGCTTGAGAAAAGTATTCTTGGTGAGGTATTTCTTTCTTTGGATTTTTGTATTATGTCCCTTGTTGGGCTCTAAGTAGGTGTATTGAGGCCTGGCACTCTCCCCCCCTCCTACCCCCGTGATGCCCTGTCTCAGGGCAGTGGAGCTTCCAGATGCTCAAGAGTTTACACCTACGTGAAAGACATCTGTACTTATCCAATGGGAGACTGGCAGGCAAATGATTTACATCTAATGTGAGACAGAATGTGCCTGGTCTTCTGACCTCTGACCACAGTAATATGAAAATCAATGATTGTTACCTTTGCAAATGCTAAATCAGTGATTGTTTTCTGTTGTGATGGCCCAGGATGCTACGGCACCCCCTCCACCCAAAAATTGTATAAAAGCCTTAAACTGTGCTCAGTAAAAAAAGGACTATTTTCCAGGTCCAGCCCCCCCATGTTGGTGTCTTTCTTTTCTGCAGCAGCAAGGCAGACCGCTTCTTCCCAAGTCAAGATACAAATCTCCCTCATTCATGGGGGGGTCGTGGGGGATATAGCTGGCTAGGGCCTCCAGACAGTCCCTTATTTCTTTCCTAGCTCAAAGTCTCATTTTACAGATCTGCTATACAACTTAAGGACTTTGAATGTAAATTATTTTTTGATCTTCTGCTTTCAATATTCCATCCCTATTTATTATAGTTTTTTAAATTGTATTTTATTATACCACCATGAGTTATGCAATTACAAAGATATTCGTGATTAGGTTTCAGTCATTTCCTACCACCAGTGTCCCCAGATTCCCTCCCCTCCCCCATTTTGCCTCTATAGCAGGCACTCTCTCTCTCTTTCTCTCTCTTTCCTCATACACATTGTGGCTTGCCCTACATGCATTTAGGGATTATCCTGTAAATCTTTTGCCTGTATTCAGTGCTCAGTTCTAGTCTGGCATTACTGTTTCCAACAATTAGTAGAAAACTGGTATATATTTATATTCAACAAATGAATGCAATCATTCTACATCTGTCCTTATCCTTCTGACTGATTCCATTCAGCAAATATTCTCCACGTCCATTCATTTGCAGTTAAATTTCATGACTTTGTTTTTCCTTATAGCTGCATAGTATTCCATTGATTAGATGTACCATAGTCTCTTTATACAGTTGTTTGTTCTTGGGCACTCAGGTTATTTCCAGATTCTGGCTATTGTGAATAGTGCTGCAATGAATATTGAAGTGTTGATGGTGTTTCTGTTCTGTGGTTTTGGGTCTCCATGGTATATTCCCAGGAATGGTATTACTGGGTCAAATGGGAGCTCAATTTCTAGTTTTTTGGAGGAATGTCCTTATTGTTTTCCAAAACAGCTGTCCATATTGTTTTCCAAAAAAGGCTGTACCATGTGGACTCTCATCGACAATAGATGAGATTCCCTTTCTCCCCACATCCGCACCAGCACTGGTTGTTCTTGCTCTTTGGGTATGTGTCACTTTCTGTGGTGTGAGATGGATCTCATTTTTTGTTTTGATTTGCATCTCCCTGATGATTAATGATGAAGAGTACTCTTTCATGTGCCTTTTGTCCATTTGAATTTCTTCTTTGTTGAAATTTCTGTTCATTTCTTCTCCTCATTTAATGGGTTGGGTCTTCTTGTTGTACTTGTTGTAAAGTTCTACCAGTGTCTTGTACATCTTTGATATTAACCCCTTATCAGATGGACATCGGGTGATAATTCTTTCCCATTCTGTGGGCTGTCTTTGTTTCTTGGTCACCATTTCTTTTGAGGTGCAGAAGCTTTTCAGTTTCATATAATCCCATATGTTTATCTTTGCTTCCATATGCTTTGTCAGTGGTGTTTTGTCTTTGAAGGTGTCTTTTGCTCCAGTGTCATAGAGGGTTTTCCTATGTGTTCTTTGATGTACCCTATAGATTCAGGTCTGATGTTGAGATCTTTAATCCATTTGACCTGACTTTGGTGCATCTCATTAGAAAGAGGTCTAAGTTATGATTTTATAATTTTGATTATAATGTGTCTTTGAGTTTTCCTAGTCTGGTCTGTGTTCACTGGGACTCTTCAGGTTTCTTGAAGTGTTGGTGCCTTTATTCCTCACCTCTGTGAAAGTCTTATTAATAACTTTTTTTAATTATACTTTCATTACATTTCCTTCCCTGAACTTCAGAGACTCTAATGATTTTATATTGTTCCTCTTCAACTCATTCCATAGTTCTCTGGTGTGCTTTACTTTCCAGACTATTTCCTATTTTCTGCTGTTTCCTTCTCATCTTAGAGCTTCTTGGTCTTTTTGTTTAGCTGCCATTATTCTACTATTCATAACTTCAATTAAGTTTTTTTTCAATATCACCTACCATGCACTTTATTTATTTCATTTCTGATTGTAGTAGTATTTTCATTTCTTGTGCTTTACTGACTACCTGTTCCATCGTTTCTTTGTGTTTACTCTACATCCTCATTGTGTCACTAAAGATGTCTGAGGAGTTGCTTAGCTGTTTAGTGTTGTTTATGTCTTCAACAATAGTGTTTTTGCTCATTAATTTGGTGGGCTCCTAGGTGTTTTCCCCATTGGTTTTCTTTTTTTTTTTTTTTTTTTTGGCTTTTTGGGTCACACCCGGCGATGCTCAGGGGTTACTCCTGGCTCTGCACTCAGGAATTACTCCTGGCGGTGCTCGGGGGACCATATGGGATGCCGGGGATCGAACCCGGGCCGGCATGGGCCGGCTGCGTGCAAGACAAACGCCCTACCCGCTGGGCTATCGCTCCGGCCCCCATTGGTTTTCTAGTGCTCTTGTTGTGCTAGGGTGAGTCTTTTTGTTAGACCCCCTGGAAGATGCTGAGGGGTTCGCCTGAAGGTAGCTTTCTTCCCTGCAGATGAAAATTTAAATAGAAATGAATATTTGCATAGTTTCAAGCTCTGCCCTCCCAATAACAATTTATTACTGTGACAGTTTTAACATAGTTATAAATATTTTGGTAGTCTCTCTTCCAAGAGGTGAATTTTAATACCTTCCCACTGAATATGAGCTGGACTTAGTGTTTTTCTTCGAAGGAAGCAAACAGAGAGGAATCTGCAGACAGCAGATTAATCAAGTGAACAAGGTAATTTTCACCAGTAATGTCAGGTTAATTTCAAGAATTCTCTAATATGAATTAATTTTCAGAATTCTCTCTGGGATTCTTCCACTAGCCTCTAGATAATCTAGTCATGAGAAAACATAAAATGAAACTAATGGAGGAACATGATATAAGCAAACAAAAAATCCTGACTACTGATCTTCAAAAACAGTCAAAGTTATAAAATACTTCAGAAAGATTGAGCAGCTGTCTTATGCAGACGAATGAGCAAACAACTAAAGGCATTGTACTTAACTAAATAACTAAATCCTGGATTGGATTCTGGAATAGAAATCTAAATAAAGCTTATATTAAGTTAATAAGTCAGAAGGAAAAAGACAAATACCAGAAGCTCTTAGTCCCAGGTGATTTATAAACAATGTGAGGAAATAGACAATGCCCAATGAAAACTAACCCTTAAACTCCAATGATAGAACTGAGGTTTCCAAGCAGAAGGTAGGGGTGGTAGGGGCGTGATACGGTGCTAGACAGTGAGGAGCCTATGGACAGTGGTGAAGGAATATTGGCACTTTGATGATGGGCGTGGTATGGTAAAATTGTACCCCTAAAATATAAACATTTATATTCTGTGTCTTATCTCAAGGAAAAAAAAATCTTTAAATAGATTAATATATGGAAATATGCATTTGCATAATTAGCATATATTGATCACGTCTATGAATATATGAAAATAATAATTTTTTTAAATTTGGAACCTCCTAAATAGTACTCCAGGGACCCAGAGACCACTTCCAGTGGTATTTAACCCAGCTATGTGGGTCTGGCATTTCAGTGCCTGGGTCTACCAGTAAAGGGTTGCTTAAGACGGGATGTATTTGGGGCCACTGTGGTGCTCTGGGGAACATGTGGTGCCAGAGATAAAATTGGAAACCTCACAAGCAAGGTATGTTCTCCAGAACTTTGAGTCTCTTCCCCAGTTCCAGCCAAGTCATTTTAATTAATCTGCTTCTAATAATTTGAAATAATAATATAGCAACCTTATAGGATACTAAATGTATTCTGATTTGAATAGGAATGTGTTATGCTGGAATTTATAAGTTGTTGGTTCATGTGCTGTGTTTTGAGGTATGTTTTCATTGACTGGCAAAGTTTAAATTTTTTTAATTAGTTGCTAATAATACTTAAAATAGTTTTACCTAAAACACTAATTTCCATAGTCACTCAAACAAAAAATAATCTGACAGCACTGGTCATATCTTTTGGCACTGCAGCTCTTGGCAGAGGCGGTGTAGATGACCATTACAATGTGTGGTCTTTCTATTCTGCACAATTCATTTGGCATTATTGTTGTAACATGTAGATATTTTTAAAACATGGAGGTGAAATTTACATAACACAAAAATTAATTTTGAACCAACATGAAAGTCACATAACTTTATATTAAATAATCAGAGTAGAACATTTACAGTGCTGTGTAACCACTGTCTCTATTATACAGGGTAGAGATCAGACATATTAAAAAATATTTCACCTCCCAAATAGAACTCTGGTCCAGTTAGTAGTCATAATCCTGTCTTTCTTCTCTCCATTTCTGGCAACCATCAATCTCCTTTCTTTCTCTTAGATTTGCCTGTTCTCAGTATTTTATAGAAACAACTCATATGTGACCTTTTGTATCTAGCTTCTTCCACTTCATGTTATTTTTAAGGTTTATCAATGTTGTCACATGCGTATTTTTGAACTTTCTTTACATTGTATTTACATTGTATGGGTGTGCCATATTTCCTTATCCATCCATAGGTGTTGACATTTTGGTCATTTTTGCTTTTTAACTTTTATGAATGGTACTGCTGCAAACACGTGTACAAAATTTTGTTAGAGTATATATCCAGATTTTTATATTTTCTATGGGCAATTTGGTATTTTTCAGCTATAGTTTTATACCCCCAGATACCTCCTACCGTAGTTTGCTTTACTTACTCTCTTTCCCTTCCTGCCCCTATTATATTTTGTATTTATATTTTTCAGGGCTTTGCAGTCAGAAAGGACATATCCCTCCCCCACACTGTACCCTGCCCCTTCCTACACTTTCTTGTAACAGAAAGCTTGAACTAATTAATAAAAATCTTTCTTAAAACTGTATTTCTGTACTTGATTGCTTTGTTTTTTAATTCTGGTCATGTGCTGATAAATAATGATTATGGATAAGGGTTGGTTTTATATTCCCTCAGTTTTTGACATTAAAACTTGGAAAGTTTGAGAAATTCTAAAATTGTGGAGAGAACTTTTCTCTTTACAGTAAGCAATGACTTTATGTATGCATCTGGGTTTAATTATAGTTGGCATCGATGAACTCTGAGACAAAATATGCGTTACTGGAATGTCGTGTTTCTGGCAGTCAGGAGTATAATCACTCAAATGTATAGTCACTCTTCTGGCTTTTAAAGATCTGGCCTCAGCTCTATCTTACCCCTGCACTCTTGGAAAGGCCTCTTTTCCATTCGGTCCTGTCAGTTGCCCCCTCTAATTTCCTTGTATTTGTCATTTAATCATTTAAACATATAACTTTTCTTTCTTTCCTTCCTAACTAGATTATGAAATTCTGTTTAATAGATTCTACTTTTGTTTATTTTTTATATGCTTCAGTGCAAGGCCTTTATAGCAGGCATACAATACATATTTGAATTAGTGATACATGGAACCAAAACATACTCCTTTACAGTATGCTTAACTCCTCAGTATAAATGGAACAAGTTTAAAAGTATCCATTTCTTTTTCTTTTCTTTTCTTTTCTTTTCTTTTCTTTTCTTTTCTTTTCTTTTCTTTTCTTCTTCTTCTCCTTCTCCTTCTCCTCCTCCTCCTCCTCCTCCTCCTCCTCCTCCTCCTCCTCCTTCTTTTTTTTTTTTTTGCTTTTTTAGGTCACACCCGACGATGCTCAGGGGTTACTCCTGCTCTTCACTCAGGAATTACTCCTGGTGGTGCTTTCGGGGACCATATGTGATGCCTGGGATCGAACCCAGGTCAGCCATGTGCAAGGCAAACACGCTACCCGCTGTGCTATCACTCCAGCCCCAAAAGTATCCATTTCTAACTAGTATGGCCACCCCAGCCTTTTTTTTCAAGAGTTGTTTTTGTGGAGCATTTGTCTTCCAGCCTTTGACTTTGACAAACACAGCCCGAGTCTGTGTTTGCTCTGATTAATCAGATGTGTTTCTTGTAGGCAGCAGAATGTTGAATTCAGATTTTTGGGGGGAATCTACCACAAATGTGTGGGAGTCAGAGGTTAGGTAAGACAGAGAAGGGAACAGTGTGCTAATAATTGTTGAAAACGATAACACCAGCCTAGAACTGAGCATTGAATATGAGCAAAAGATACAAATGATAACCTCTAAATGTATGTGTTGCAATCCACAATGTGTAAGACAAGGAGAGAGAGAGAGAGAAATGTATAAGAGAAGAAGGAGAGAGAGAGAGAGAAAGAGAGAAAAAGAAAAGAATCTGCCATAGAGGCAGACTAGGACGGATAGGGAATAGGGGACACTGGTGGTGGGAAATGGGCACTGGTGGAGAGATTGGTGCTGGAACACGGTATAGCCAAAACCAAGCATGAACATCTTTGTAATTATATATCTCAAGGTGGTATTATAAAATATTTTTTAAAAAGTATTCATTTCTTTTTATTTATTTATTTATTTATTTATTTTTACAATTAAAAAAGTTCATGTTTGGGTTTTGGTCATACAGTGTTTCAGCTCCCGTCCCTCCACCAGTGCCCATCTCCCACCACCAACATCCCGGTTCCCTCCCCTTCCCCAGCCCTGCTCCATGGCAGGTTCTTTATTTCTTTCCCTTTCTCTCTCTTTCTCTTTTCCTTCCCTTCCAGACCATGGATTACAGAACATACATTAAAAGGTTGTCATGTGTATCCTTTTTGCCTCTATTTAATGCTCAGTTCTAGGTTGGCATTAGTACCCTCGACAATTATTAGCACCCTGTTCCATTTTCTGTCTTACCTAAACTCTGACTCCCACACGTTTGTGATAATTTCCATCTTTGACAAGACCTCCTGATATATGTTTCACTTGACCTTGGATATTGGTATCATAATATGTACATATATATTTATGCCATGCAAATAAATGCAGTCATTCTGTATCTGTCTCTCTCCTTCTGGCTAATTTCGCTCCAACATAATCTTCTCCATGTCCATCCATTTATAGGCAAATTTTATAACTTCATTTTCCTAACAGCTGCATAGTATTCCATTGTGTAGATGTACCAAAGCTTCTTTATCCAGTCATCGATTTTTCGGGCACTCTGGTTGCTTCCAGATTCTGGCTATTGTGAATAATGCTGCTATGAACATAAAAGTAGGGATGGTGTTTCCGCTGCGTATTTTTGGTTTCCCAGAGTGGTATGGCTGGGTCAAATGGGAGTTCAATTTCTAGTCTTTGGAGGAAAGTCCATATTGTTTTTCCAGAAAGGCTGTACCAGCCGGCATTCCCACCAACAATGGATGAGTGTCCCTAAAAAGTATCCATTTCTTAATATAACATCTGTAGTTTGGTAAATATCAACTTGGAAACAAACTTTTTGTCTTATAATTACAGCAGATACCTTTTTAAACAGAATCAAGGTATTACTAGAAATTGTTGATCCTAAAAATATTTTTTGCAAATCACTTGTATCAGAATTGCCTATGGCGTTGGTTAAAATGGATAACTTGAACATCCTCTGAGTTTTTACATTCATCCATTCTGACAGTTGAGTACAGGATATATAATTTGCAAAAAAAAAAAAAAGCTATCCTGAAATCCTACATAGACTAAATTGTGAGAACCATGGTATTGAGAAAAAGTTAATACTTTCTTCAGTATAATTAAGATTGATTCAAAGTTCAACTTCAATTATGTATAGAAATAATAAATAGTGAAATTGTTTATTTAATGAATGACCATTTCAATTCAATATTTGGGACATTAATTTGGTGGGAGGACAAGTCTGCCAAAGAATGTTACTGATATTGTGTAGTTTTTACAGAAAGGAATTGAAATCCTAGAAAGCTAACAAATCCCAAGTAACCTAAGAATTACTGAGGTGAAACAGAATAGAATCATGAAAAAACTGTGTGATTAACACTTCAGTTACTCTTAGGACATAGTCAAATAATGAAAGTCTACTGACCCTTCTGAAAGCTGAAAATGCAGCTGAAAATCAATTAGTGCATGACAAGTCACAGACAGTGTTTACTTATATTTCAGAAGTCCGCACATCATTTACTGCTTTTGTGAAGAAGTCCTCTAATTTGTGGAGCAGGCTTTGCAAGGTATTGCATTCACATAAAGCAAACTTTTTTGTCCAGGGAGTTAAATAAACAAACCATTACTAAGTAATTCCCCTGCTTGCTTGCAGGTAATTGAAATAAAATAGGGTTGTTATGTTTTTGGATAAATATAGAAATAATTGCAGGCAACTGAAAGAGCACTATTTATTAGGAAAAAAAACCTGCTGATTTCTGACTGTATGTTGTTCCATCTCCATTATGATAGTTTCCTCTTTCCTGACTTCTTGACACTTCGGCCTTAAATGTATCACTTTAGGTAGAATAAGTTGATTGGCTAGAATAAGTTAAAAAGATTTTTCGGGGGTAGTGGTGGTGGTGTCACACCCAGTGGTCCTCAAGGCTTACTCCTGTCGCTGTGCTCAGGTCTTGGGGACCATATAGGAGTTGAACTTAGGTCAGCCCTGTGTAAGGCAAACACCCTGCCTACTGTTATCTCTTCAGTCCCAGAATAACAAATTTTTTACACATCTATTTTGCAAAGATGTTTATACATATCTTTTCTTGTGAGATTGTGCTTTACTTGTACTCCTAGATTGTTCACCGAGATTTGACAGAAACAAAATTTTCCTACAACCTCATGCTAATAAAATGGAGCAGTCATTTATACAGAAGAAAATATGGACCAGGTCAAGGCTGAGGGCTTTGTCACATCATGCATTTAAATCTCACTAGTATCATCTTGTACCAGAAGGAAATGGTACACAATGACCTCTAGCTATCACCCCTACCATGTTTTCTTACTTCATACAATGAGTAGCCATGAGGCTTTTTGAAAGGGTGTTTTTTTTTCAATACTGAGCACAATTTTCTCCCTCACTTAATGGAAGCAAGAAGTCAAATGTTGCTGTCTGAAAAGAGAAACCGTCTCTTAGGGCTGGTCATCTGGCCAATGAAGTCATATCTCCTCCAAGAACTAAAAGCAAACTGTTTTGGAGCAAGTTCAAGGTTGAAAATCTGGGCTGTTTTTCCTGGTTCTGAGTCAAACAGTCTGACTTCGTTTTGTTGTTGTTGTTGCTTCCATTTTAAATTTCCCAAACTTCGGATATATTCAGGATCAATTGTAAACAACAAGCACAATCCAAATTCAAATCCATGGGTCTCCTCCACTAAGGATGATGCCACATTTGAGAGGTGATCTTCACATGAAGGATGTGAATGTGTTTAATTCCTTGCAGGGGTTGAGTTTGCTTCCCTACTTTTTGACTCTAGCAAAGTCTTTTTTTGAAGAATGCCTTGTCTTGTACTCTGATATTTAGAATACTATTTGAAATATTCAATCATTTAAGAAAAGAAAGTCATGTTTCAGAAAAAAAAGAACAAAGTTTCACTGGGAGAAACTTAAACCAGTCTGGACACCGTAGAGTATTGACTATAGCTGTTGAAGTGATGAGTTGGCGATCATAAACTGAACTCCTCTTGAAATGAAGTGGTCACTTTTCCTGGCCCCATGTAATTCTTTTCTCTTCCATATAACTCTTACGATGCACTTGTCGGGCCAGTTGTTAATTTCACATTTATATGCAGACCATGAGTCTGTTTTGGCTTCCTAGTTGGTCAAGTTGAACTGCTTTGAAGCTAGTAATCTGCTGAATTAGCTGACTTCTTTCATGGCATTCCAGAACAAACAGATTCCCTTAAAAATCTCCACTTTTGTTATTTCAGGTGGTTTGAGTCTGTTATTCTTACATAAAGATGTTAGGGTTCTTCCAAGAGAGGTTCAAAGTGAAATTTAGAAATAAAATATTAAGCAGATTTAAAGGACCTTAGTATAATGATCATGTCACTGGGTGAAGTATGAGGCTAGAATCGGTCATCACTATACTGTGAAGGCTGTCGTGACACCCTACCCCTTCAACTTTATAGAAGGTCTCAGGATAGCTCTAACTTTTAGAAAGAAACATCATTGACAGGACAAATACCAGAATAATATAGTAATTTTTCCCCTGGGGGAAAGAAGTGTCTTTTGAAATAGATAAGCGAATTAGGATTACTTTATTTAGAAAGCACCAACGATTCTAGCATTTCTGGAAAGTAGATGTGGAATCTCTCATAACAGCTGCATTAGCTTCATTAAGAGCAGAAATTCCATTTTCTTTCAAATTTATGAATTAGTGTAATATTTTGGTACAGAATAATAACTGTTGAGTGCATGCTTTAACCATCCTAGGAAGTAGGGGCTATTATCACCCTCATGTTACAAATGAGAGAACAGTCAGAAAGAGACTATGACTACATCTCTTGGTGAGAATGAAAAATTACATATTAAAGGAAGAATGAAAAGTTTACATATTAAAGAGTTTTATTTTCCTTATTACACAGGTCAAAATCATATAGCAATCACAAATTGTCTCACTGATTTATTTTCTGATCATTCTATTTGCCATTTCTCAAAGTTTTGTTGGAACAAATAATATAAAGTGAATTTGTTATGTGCCTTAAGGAGCAGGTTGATGATGGGAGGGAAAAGGGACATGGGGGGAAGGCCACACTGGTGGTATTGGAACACAAAATGGGTGAAACAACTGTATAATGAATAGTTTTGTAAATCAGGGTGTAAATTAAAAACACCCTGATTTACAAAAATAAAATTAGTTAAAAATAAAAATTAGAAAATGAGCATATGCAGGAGGCAAATGAGGAAAACTTGGAGCACTGGTGTGAAGGCTTGAAGAAATGGTCTCTTAATTCCAGTATCACTTGTATCACTTGTCTTCCTGTTCATCAGTTTGCTCGAGCAGGTACCAGTAGTGTCTCCATTCATTGGGAATGAGGTCCATTATGGTTACTGTTTTTGGCATATCGAATACACCACGGGTAGCTTGCCAGGCTTTGCTGTGGTCTGGGTTCATCCCAGGGGGCCCAGTCCTTTTCTATGTCAGACCATCAACCATCCAGGGTCCAAGGGGCAGAGCCCTGGGTGTAGACAAGCCTGTCTCCTGTCTGCCACCTGCTGACACAGCTGGGCATTGCAGCCACACCTGTAACACCTTGAGGGGCAGGACTGATTTCAGTAGCCATTTATAAATGATTATAAATAAGGCAGTGTGGAGCAAGATGCTCCACATTCCTCCCAACATCAAGGTCTTCAGCTGTGATATGGGATTACAATATCTCCTTCAAAGCAATATGTCTTCAAGGGTAGCTTGGGGCATTAATTTAAACATTAATAACAATACCTTTTATTTTTACCATGCTCTAGGCATTATTCCAAGAACTTTATGATAATTTAAACCTGACAACTCCATTATGTAGGTTTTTTAAAAATACTTTATTAAGCCCCCATGATTTATAAAATTACTCATAGTTGAGTGTTGCAGTACACTGCTTCCCAGAGCCTCTGCATCTGGCCTGGAGTTGCCTCCTGTAGGCCACTTTGTAGATAGGAGGAGGACAGTTTGAATGTGGCAGTTCATCTGACCATGAGTTCTATACTGGCTGGTATAAATATTCTCTCATGCTGCCACAATCATCATGGGACTAGCTAGATCTTACCAGTAAATTTGCCTGGCCATGTTGGGTCTCAAAGTAATTACAGAGAAAAATGCTGTTTGCCTCCAAGCAAGCAAGCAAGCATGGCTCCTGATAATTCAAAGCCAATATACAGAACAACCATGTGTAGATGAGACTCTTGTGAAGGCTTGGAGAAATATTTAACTGGCTATAGAATATTTTTGGTACAGCTGCATGCCTTTGTACTCAGAGATACAGTTCATCTCAGAAGTCCCTCCTTTACTGTAGGGGCACTTCCAAGGCAGATCTTGGCTTGGCAACATTAACATCTCAAAGGCCATAGGTGAGGTTCTGGGAGAAATTACCTGAGGGTATTTGACCCTAACTGCTCTCCATTGGAGTCGGCAGTCTGTGCCACTGGGATCTAAAACTATAGCTTGCTTGCTTTCACAGCTCTCTGCCTCTTTTGCTCTCTTCTGTTGGTGCTCCCCTGCTTCCCTCTTTGCTGTCTCCTCTCTGCAGGGCCTTAACATGTGGTGGCAGCCATCTTGGCCTACGTGGCTGGGGCCCAGCCAGGAACCCTAAGTTTATATTTTTCCTATTGCTGGCTTGTATGCCAGAACCTGTGTTAAGTAAAGCATTTTGAAACTTCTCTGGATTCTCACATCTTTCTCCGTCCACCAGCTGCCAATCCCTGGGGCAGAAGGGGATCCCTGACCCTGCTCCCGGATTTTGTGCAGGGCACTCCAGCGTTCCCGCAGTTGAGATTTAGATATACTACAGTCCATCACTAATCCCACCGCCAGTGTCTTCTTCCCTCCACCAAGGTTTCCAGGTTCCCTCCCATGACCAGTCTCACCCCCTGCCTGCCACTCTGACTGGCAACTTCTTAAGTTTGGTTGTTGAAGTTTGGATCTCCTATTTTCAGTGTTGTTGACTTTGTGGTTTTGGATATTTAGCTACGCCACTCCTTTTATTTTTTTAAATTTTTTTAATTATACCACCGTGAGACATACAATTACAAAGGTGTTCATAATTGGTTCTTGGTAATACAGTATTCCAGCACCCATCCCTCCACCAGTGCCCCATTTCCCACCACCAATGTACGCCACACCCTCCCACCCACCCTCAGGCTGCCTCAATAGCAGGTACCCCCGTTTCCTCTCTTTCTCTCTCTGTCTCTGCATCTCTCTCCCTCTTATTTTACACATGGTGGCTAGCCCTGCAGATATTTAGAGTTTATCACTTAGTCTCTTTGTGTTTATTCAATGAACACCACTCCTTTTAATGTAGGTATTTGTATCTTACTTTTTTGTCAACAGGAAAATACTATAGGGAAGCTAAGTAACATGCTAGTGGTATTAGTGAATTTCATACTCTTATCATTAACATCTGACATAAAATAGGTGGTAGATAACAGTAGTTATGTTATTGCATCCAATGAAAAGAAAATATTGCAATATATCAGAATAAGAGTAATTTTCTTTTCTCATGATTTTTTGCTTATAAATATAAGCAAAAGATAGGATAAAGTGAAAGAAATACCAAGTCCTGTGAACCTGTGTAGGATAATCTAAATTTGCATCAGAATGCAATCAGAAATGAAAAACACATATTTCAGCAAGTTCAAATATATATATATAAATGTCTTTGTATAACCAGGTCTTATGGTTCACTTGTATCACTTGTATCAGTTGTCTTCCTGTTGTTCATCGATTTGCTTGAGCACCAGTAACATCTCCATACGTCAAGTCATGTGCTAGTGTAGCCCTAGGACATCTGCTTGCTCCAGGAACATGAAGAGCCTCAAACCATTCCTTCAGGTCATGGGAATGAGGTCTATAATTGTTACTGGGTTTGCTCTTTTTCAGATAAGAAAATTCAAAGGTAGGTTACATAGCTAGCTTTGTAGCTCCAGTTTCAACAACCAAATGATCTCAGGAAAGTAAATGGCTCCGTCCACTCCTACACAGTAACTCCCAGTTCAGGAAACTGTGGAGTAAATTCACTTTGGGAAGGAAACACTCTTATTTTCACATGTGTGAAACTAATTTCTAATAGT
The DNA here is from genome assembly GCA_021461705.1 of Cryptotis parvus. Lineage (NCBI taxonomy): Eukaryota > Metazoa > Chordata > Mammalia > Eulipotyphla > Soricidae > Cryptotis > Cryptotis parvus. The sequence continues at coordinate 33,681 of JAJIBD010034139.1, forward strand.
GTCTTAAAGGTATCTTAGATATCTTTCTATTATGTAAAAATTTTACTAGACTTCCCTTGGATGCTTGATTATACAAATACCATTAATAATAGTCATTAATCATGATAGTAGGGCAAGTAACTTTCTAAGACTTTTTTGAGTAGAACCCAGATAATTAATTTAACACTCCCATTTCTGAATGCTATTATTTTACTTAATTAACTAGAGATTATTTCTATCAAATTAGTTTAGACATCATTGCTCAAACCTTCATTTTTTCAAGAAAATGTTTCTTAAGGGAATATTATGTAATTTGTGTGTTAATTTTTCATAAGACATTCTTAGCAATATAATGGTGACTTTAGACAAGCTTGGAACTCTGTTTTACAACTTGTGGGACCTATAGAAGGGCATTTCTTCCATCTTCAGAGTTATTTATAGGAGGGAAGGCAAAAATATAAGCCAAAAATGACTGCATACTAAGTTTAGTGATAATCTATGCAAGATACAGAAAAGGTAGAAAGGAAGGAATATAGGTAAGCATTGAGGATATCAATAGAGACTTATTAGCTCTATGCTAGACTCAAGTAGAATAAAATAAGGGATAAAATAATTTAGAGGAGGGGCCAGGCGATAGCCCAGCAGGTAGGGCGTTTGCCTTGCACGTGGCGGCCCATGCCGGCCCGGGTTTGATCCCGGCATCCCATATGGTCCCCCTGAGCACCGCCAGGGAGTAATTCCTGAGTGCAGAGCCAGGAGAAACCCCTGAGCACTGCGGGTGTGACCCAAAAAGCAAAAAAAAAAAAATATTTTAGAGGAGTCCAAATCACCAAGATTTTTTTCTAGCTTTATTTTCTTTTATTTCTTCAGTTACATTACAAACATCTGAATTAAACATTTTATAATATCAAAGCTATAAATGCTAACACTATTGTAACAAGGATACCTAAACTACCATGCAAAATTATGTTTTAGTTCTGGTTTATCACTCTGATTCTGGTATAAACTCCTAAAGAGATTCACAAATTTCACTTTGCCATATAAGACATGAGGCCCCATCTATAGCATCACCAGCAAAGGTCATCCAGCCTCTATTACAGCGGCAAAAAACTTCATCCACCCACTTGGAATATTACTGCTTGTGTTGAATCATAAAACTGTCTCGTCGAGGTTTTTTTTTTAAATTTTTTTTAATTTTTACAATTACAAAGATATACAATTAAAAAGTTCATATTTGGGTTTTTGGTCATACAGTGTTCCAGCACCCATCCGCCACCAGTGCCCATCTCCCACCACCAATATCCCGGTTCCCTCCCCCTCCCCCAGCCCTCCTCCATGGCAGGTTCTTTATTTCTTTCCCTTTCTCTTTCTCTTTTCCTTTCCCTCCAGACTATGGATTACAGAACATACATTAAAGGGTTGTCATGTGTATCTTTTTGCCTCTATTTAATGCTCAGTTCTAGGTTGGCATTAGTACCCTCGACAATTGTTAGCACCCTGTTCCATTTTCTGTCTCACCCTAGCCTCCTGACTCCCCACGTTTGTGATAATTTCCACCTTTGCTCGTCGAGGTTTTAATCATTTGTTTAGACTTTCTCCATGGGGTGATAGAGACAATTTAATTATTAAAGAAGATAGAGATTCAGGACAACAGAAGACTGGATTCTAGAACAGTGTATAGAGTCAAGATGGGAGAATCATTCCACCCTTTTAGTTCCAACCTGTGCATAGTCTCTTTTTGCTTCTTTATGTAGAAAGAATAATTAATAAAAGACCATCAATGAAGGTTTGCTCATGCAAATCACCAAGATTTGATAGAAGTGGGGGGGGGGAACAACAAGGAAATGAAAATCATGAATAACTAAGGTTGCAGAGTAGGAAGATGTTTTATTTAGATATAGACTTGGTGATTGGAATACTCTCTCCTTCAGAGTAGTAGAGGCTTAACTACAAACATTTACATCCTTCTCATAAAAAAATCCAGAAGAAAATAAAAAACTCTGGCGTCTTGGGATCAGTAAGGAGAGGTTGATATGCCTATCTTTTTGCTTTATTATTTCACCTCAAAGTCACCTCTGTACCAAGATTTATGCTGGAGCTTTATTGTTGTAGGACAGAAGATGAAATTGGAAGATACAGAGACTGTCCTTCAAACCCTCAACCTGCAGCCAAAGCCACTTTCTTAGTTTTCCTGAAAATGACACATTTCTGTACCATTATGTAACTTAGTCATATGATGTCATTTAAAAACTAAGAAAACAGTCATTCTTGACAGTGCTATGTCAGATAAAAATAGATTGTGTGTGTGTGTGTCTGTGTGTGTTAGACACATGGCAGTGCTTAAAGACTACTCTTAGGGGTTACTCCTGATGACACTTGGAGAACAATGGAAAGCTGGGGATTGAATCTTGGTCTCCTTACATGTAAAGCATGTCTACTCTTCCAATGAGGAATGGCTACAGTTCCTAAAATAATGGGGTTCTTAGCTAAAGAAGGACCAAGAAAAGAAGAATGTGTATGGAATAGGAACTCCGAAGTGGTCTACAACTCTTGAGACTTGAAGAAAGATGATGCTCAGGGAAAACATTTTTTTTCTCTTTGTGTCATACCCAGCGATGCTCAGGAGTTCCTCCTTGCTGTGCACTCAGGAATTACTCCTGGTGGTGCTCAGGAAAACATATGGGATGCCATGGATCAAACCTGGGTCAGCCAAGTGCAAGGCAAATGCCCTACCCGCTGTGCTATTGCTCCGGCCCAGGGAAAACATTTTCAAAGCTTAGTACTGCAGTGAACATAGGAAGAAGAATCAGGGAGAAGAAATAATAGAATTTGGTTGTAAAATGAGAGGGTAGTTTTTTTAAATCCTGAAAATGATGCTCAGAAGTGCCAGACATTACAAATGAGTTAAGTATGGGAAGAAGTAAAAACTTCCCAGTGGATTTAATTGGTAGAGATCAGCATAGTTGGTTTTCTAAAAAACAGATTTATTGGAGGTGTGGATGCAGACACAGACTAACATGGGTTTAAGCAGGAATTAAATATTAGGAAATAGCCATGAATACGGTAGGCAACATATTTGGAAACATGGCAAGTGTGAAAGGTTGCAGAGAAGAGAACATCTAGCTATAAGTATGTTTAAAGTATTAGGTACTTTAAATGAATTGCTGGGAAGAAACCAGAAGAAAAGAAGCTGGAGAGTCAGTGAGATTTAAATTCATCAGCATGTCAGAATGAACGCACTGATACTGAAATAACTAACATTCCAAGTAGAACTTTTCTTTTTCTAGTGTTGGGTGTTGGATGACAGGCCTAGCTAGCTTGGGAGCTTTGCTGTTTTATCCACTCACAGCTTAATCTATTTACATGTTCTTAAGCCAGGGTTCATACTAATGAGATATCTTCTGTGTAAACACTGATGGGAGGGTGTGGCAGTTACAGAAGTCACCTTGACTCTGAATGAGTAACTTCTGACTTATTATTTATCTACTAAGACTTACATGTTTTCTACTACACTTGATCTTAGCCAAAAGGCCGAGAAGCGTTTATTACATGTTTTTCTCAATTGGGCACAGCTTCTCTTTATACCCACTGGACGCAGCGTGGGACAGATAGAATTTACCAGGAGACTACCACCCAGGCTACATGCGACTGTTGTTTAAGATTATAGGAAGATCATACTAGTTTGCCCTCAAGCAGGTGAGTGTGACCCTTTCAGTATATGGAGAACAAGATATTCAGAATCATCCTGGTGCAGATAATAAATAAGAAGGACCTTGTGGGTACCATCTAGATTTCATGAAGCCCATGAAATTAAGATGTATTACTTTAGACCAGCCCCTCTCTGCAGTGTTTTACACAAGAGATAATCTCATAATCTTGGAAGAAGGGATTAGTCGTTGGCATAGTCCTTTGTACCTGTAGTAGGATGTGGCACTACCCTTCTATACTTTTCTACTCTCCTGAAGCTGTTTAGGGTTCTTTGTTGAAAAAGACTCTCCCTGAAGTTGGGATTCCTTTTTGTGTATTTAAGGGGACAGATTTGAGGTACTTTTCTTTTGGTGGGACCCCTCTCTCTGGTAGACTCCTCTTTGGTGGGACTCCTCTCTGGTGGGATCCACTTTGGTGAGACTCTCTCTGGTGGAATCCTCTTTGGCAGGAGACTTGGGCCTTTGTGTATGGTCTAAGTTCTAAGCAGAGCTAGAGGTTTTCCATTATATTGGATCGCAGTGCTAGAGCTCTTTGTTCTATTAAAAACCTTTTTGGAACTGCGCTGGACTCTTGAGTTTTCATCCGTTTCCCAGCAGCCTCGGAGGTAGAAAAGAACTTCTGTCCTGATACTGTTGGAGACCCCAACAGCTCCCCAACATAAATCTTTTCTAAAGAAAATCAGTTCCAATAGAAGTATCAAAAAAAAAACCCTGAAAGTCTAAGGAAAATTTCAGTTCAAAGTTAGAAGTTAAAATATATAATAGCACTGTTCAGGACATTTGCTTCTAGCCAAGATGGAGAAACAAGGCCTTATTATATCTTCCCAACTGAAATAAATGCATTTTTAAAAAAAATTAGGAAAGAGGGGCTGGAGCGATAGTCCAGTGGGTAGTGCGTTTGTCTTGCACACGGCCAGCCCGTGCTGGCCAGGGTTCAATCCCGGCATCCCATATGGTCCCCTGAGCATCGCAGAGCGTGACCCAAAAAGTAGTAATTCCTGAGTGCAGAGCCAGGAGAAACCCCTGAGCATTGCAGAGCGTGACCCAAACCCAAAAAAAAAAAAAAAAAAATTAGGAAAGAACTGGAGAGAAATGACTCAAAGGGCTGAGTACATGCTTTGCATGAAAGCAGCTGGGGTTCAGTCCTGGGCACCACATGTTCTCCACACACTACCTGGAGTGACCCCAAGCACGGAGCCAGTAGTAGCTCCTAAGCTCCAGGTATGACAAATAAATTAACTTCAAACCGAAAATTAAAGAAAATAGTTTTCTAGGACTTTGGCTTTAGGCAACAAAGAGGCAGGATTTCTAATGGAAAATAGACACATGAACCTCACACTTGCCCCAGTTTACTCCCTGGAATTTCCAGCCCCTGTTCATGGAGGTGGATCCTTGGCTGGGAGCAGCAGCAGGCTTTAGCAGAGGAAGTGGAACTGGAGATCTGGGGACACCAGTGTGAGACGTCACAGAGGACTAGAAAAGTGGAGTGAATAGATAAGGGTCCTGAGATCCCCAGAGTTTCTGAGATTTTCCAGTATGAAGCAGATAGTTTATGTGAAGAGAGCCTCACCAAACTGTATTATAGGATTTAGTCCCCAGAACTCACACAGTTTGTACTTTTACCAATTTGACTCTACATAGTCAGAGCCATAAGAAAACAGAAGAATTTGCTTCAGTACTGGGACTATGAATAAGACAGTCTAGGGAGATAGCTCAAAGGTGAACACATGTCATGCAGCCTCAAGGCCCTGTGTTTGATTCTTGGCACTGCATGACATCCAAGCACTGCCAGGTGTGACCTTGATCGGAACAGCACTGCCGTGCCTGGCAGCACCACGTTGTTGGACTCAAGCATCAAGCTAGGTCCTTCCAACAACACCAGGCACAATGTTGTTGGAAGTAGCCCTGCGCCCCTGAGCACTGCTGGGGAGACTCCTACATATAACAAATTAGCCTGATGGGGTTGGAACAATATTACAGTGAGCAGGCACTTGTATGAGGTCAGGCCCAGGTTCAATCCCCAGCATCCCTTATGGTCTCCCTGAGCACCACCATGAGAAATTCCCAAGTGCAGAGCCAGGAGTTGCACCTGAGCATG
>JAJIBD010034140.1:0-27547 GCA_021461705.1 Cryptotis parvus
ACAGTGGGGGGGCATTTGCCTTGCACACAGCTGACCGGGTTCGATCTCCGGCATTCCAGATGGTCCCCCAAGCACCGCCAGGAGTAATTCCTGAGTGCAGAGCCAGGAGTAACCTGGGCGTTGCTGGGTGTGATTAAAACATAAGGGAATAGAAGGCCCTGCGTAGGGCAGGCCCGTTCCGCATCTCACGTCGCCTCGGGTCCACATGATGTGGCGGCCTCAGACCACATCACCTCCTCCACGCCACCCCCCAGCCCTTTGGCTCTTAATGGAAGCCCAGGCCTCCAGCCCCGGCCTCTCCTGCTGCGCTTGGCCCGGCAGGCCCCAGCCCACCCCGAGGCCCTGCTGCTTCTCTCCCCCCTCGCCTCCAGCTCCTGACTGGACGCCTGACACCAAGGGACCCAGGCCTCCGGGTCCAGGGCCCTCTGGCACTCGGGGTGCTCCCCTGCAGCCACTGACTCGGCGGCCAGTCTCACATTCTGGCTCCCGGCACCCTCCTCCCTCGCTCCGGACCCCTCTGGCTCCCCCGGACCTATTTCTCCAGCAGTCTCTCACCATGACCATTTGCTGGGTGTCCTGACTCCAGAGACATGGTTCCCAGGAGGGTCAAGAAGCTCGGAATCTCACAACCTCCCCTCCTCGGGCAGTCCCACGGCCTAGGGGTAAGGAACCCACCCTGGGCCCCGGGCTCTCCCACTCCTCCTCCTCCCACCTGAACGGCCTACGGGGGACCCCGAGGTGACACCTTCCAACTCGTCCTGTGCTGAACACCTCCTGTGATTCCCTCCGTGTCCTGCCTCTCCATCTCCCACAGTTCTCTGCGGCAGCGTGGTCTTAGGACCGCTGCATATGCCCACAGCATCCGGTCTGGGGCCTTGACGAGTAAATGCGCGAGGCATGTTCGTAGAATGAGCAACACACTAAGCTGAGGCCAGTGGCCACTTTCAGCTCCGGGGAAGGACTTCCAACATGGGCCACGCAGGAAGGAGGGAGCACTCTGTGTGCGGAGTACTCTACAGGGCAGCCTAGCCCCAGGGCTCTGCAGGGTAAGAGCAGGAAAGGAGGGTGCGGCGTGGGGCCAGGCAGAGCCTCCATGAACTGCACAGGTGCAGACGAATTTCCTCCCTTCACATACAGATCAGGATTTTTTTTCTTCTTGGGTCACACCTGGCAATGCTCAGGGACCATATGGGATACTGGGGATCGGATTCTGGTCCTCGGTGTGCAAGGGCAAACGCCCTCCCCACTGTCGTATCCTCTGGCCCAACTCAGGATTCCGCTGTGTGACTCTCTGGGCCAGGCTCCTAGGCAAGGTGAGGCTCCTTTTGGGGTGAAAGGGCCCTCACGCCCCTCAGAAGCCGCACCACAGGCAGTTCTGGCTGGATTTGGGGTCCCCCTGCCTCCGCCTGCCACTCACCACCTGCTCATCCAGCGTGAGGAGTGTGCGGGGCACTTTGGGGGAGGCCGAGCCCAGGCGCAGGCAAGCGGGGCTCAGTCAGCGGGGCCACATGCTCCAGAAGCTTCCTGGGGGGACAGGCCCCCCCGGGGCCCGGGGGCAGCACCTCCTCTGAGATGGTGCCGCGAAGGGTCCGGAGCTGAGGAGAGCGGAGAGGTGCTCATGCCCACGCGGGGTGTCGGGTGGCGGCCTGCTGCCCCGGCCCTGCCCCCAGCCGCCCACCTGCGTGGTCCGCACGATGACACGGTAGCTGTGCAGGCTGCTCCCTCCGCTGCCCTCCTTCTCCTCCCCGCCGCAGGCTCACGGCCACCGGGCCTAGCACCTCATCCAGTCCGAAGAAGTTCTGATGCTCTGCGGGTCGGGTGCGGGCGTTCGGTCCCGCCCACCATCGCTGGACACACGCCCACCCACCGTTGAGTCCCGCCCCAGGCTGCTTCGGACTTAAGCCCTGTCCCCCAGCTGCTCGCCAACCCCGACCTGCGCCAATTTCTGTGAAATCGTCCCTCGCCCCCCCCCCCCCTAGGAAGTCCGCCCTTGCCCACCCAGGGAGCCAATGCCGGCCAGCTCCCGGCCATGGCCCCGCCCAATGCCTGATCGCCAAGGTCCACCCCACCCCAGTAGGTAGGGGTGAGAAAGTCCCCGGGTGCAGAGGGTGCTTGCTAGCCACATCTAACATTAACGGGGATTTTTAAAATGTTTTTTCTCCCCAGCCCCGAAGGGTGTAAGGAAGCGGTTGAGGGTGGGGGGCGTGGCTGGCTGTGGGGGGGCGGCTGGGAAGCGGCTGAAGTTGGACCTAGCAGGGCAGCCTTGACCAGGAGGCAGACCACACTGGCAACCTTGACCTGTGTGCGGCCAGGGAAGGCCAGCGCCCGAGAGTTCCGCGTGCACACAGGTGATAAGGAGCTTCTGGCCGGCTCTGCCCTAGCCCGCCGCCACTCACCTTTGCCGTAGAAATACTTTCGGTAGTAGCCAGCACCCAGGTCTGCGTGCTCCAGGCTGTAGGCTGAGGTTCGGTTCTGAGGTTCCTCCAGGACGGACACCGCCGTGTTGGGCAGGGCAGGGGGGCACGGGGGGCTCACTAGTCCGCCCAGGCCCAGCTCACCTTCGCCCGAGCTCACTCCACGAAACCGGTGCCCCGAGCAGCAGGTCTGAGCCGCCACTGTGGTTCTCAGTGGAGGCCGGTGTTGCAGAGGCGGCGTCAGAGGGGCCGCAGCCCCGCGGCCGCGGGGCCCAGTCAAAGAGCAGACTCTGAACATCGTAGTGGGCGAACCAGCGGGGCCCGGAACCAGCGGGAAGGTGGGCTCTGGCTCCTCACCGGGCAGCCCAGCAGGGCCAGGGGGTCGGTGAAGAGCCGGGTGGGGGTGACTGCAGGCCGGCCAGCATCCTCGTGGCTGTGGGCCGGGCACTGGGCTGGCAGGTGCAGGGGGCCGGGTCTCCCCCGGCATCGCTGCCGCTGCGCAGAAGTGGGCCCCGAGTGAGCCTGGGATCGAAGGTGTGCGGTGTGAGCGGGGGCCGTGACGGCTGGCGCAGCTTGCGAGCGAAGAGGTCATCGGTGGGTGTCGGGGCTGTGCCCCGCCGAGGGCTCCCCACGCCGCCGGCCCACATGGGAGTGCTGTGGGCCTGCTCTCCGGGGCTGGGCTGCATTGGCGGGCACTGGTGCTCGGTGCCCAGCCAGCCGGCCAGCTCCCTGCCCTGAGGAACAGGGGACTGCTCAGAGGGGCCGGGGACAAAACAGGAACCCGGGCCCCCCCAGCCTGGTGCTCCACCCCCGGACTGGCTTCCGGCCCCCTCTGTGACCATCAGAGCCGCTTCCGCTTTCCTGGCCACTTCCTTGTCCCTGTCACTGGAGGTTTCTAGCACCCTCCTCCAGCCAGGCCAGGGCTGGACAGTGAGGTTCTTCTCCCGAAGGGTTTTGGAACCGGTTCCTGTTGCAGCTTGGGATTCTAGTTCCTACTCACACACCTTGACCCGGGCCCAGACCCAAGGCAGGCTCCTATTCCAAATGGACAGAGGACTGGTCTCGGCTGGGACGGGAAATCCACAGGCCCCCTGGAGTCTGGGTCCTGCCCACTTGACAAAGGGGAGGACGTCCTGTCCCCTGAGACCTTCCTCCCCGGCCCCTCCCACTTCCTCCAGGCTCCCTGAGGAGCTGTGCACCCAGAGGCGTATGTTCCTTCCACTGGGCCCCACACCTCAGCACCTCAAGGCCACACAGGGGCCCTGGTGGGGTCACATGAGTAGCCAGAGGCCTTCCTTCAAGCAGGAAGTGGCCCCAGCTCTGGGCCCAGCACCCCCCCATTCTCACATCCTGAGGAAGGGGCTGGGGTCACGAGATAGTCACCTGAGGGACAGGCCCTGGCTCACCCTCTTAAAAGGCGACTGTTCCCGGCCTGAGGCAAGGCAGGAGTGGGTTGAGCAGCTGCAGCTGGAAGTCAGGCCCGTGGGAACCTCTGCCTATAGCCCTTTGGTGCCGAAGCACGCTGGGACCCCATAAGCAGCTCTCAGATGGAGCATGTGACCCGACGTGCCCCTCCGCAGCAACGCACCTGCCTCCGCACGGCGGGCGCTGCAGCTCTCACAGGATGTTAAGGCTTAAGACAGCTACCCCCAGGCCCCAGGGACCTGGTGAGCCGGAACAGGTGCAAAAGGGTTTGTGAGAACATGCTGGGGCGACCACCTGTCTCAGCTGAGACGCCCCTGCTGGCTAAGTCGTCCTGCAAGCCCCGCTTTGGCCAAGTGGAGGGAGGTCTCGGGACCCGAGGCTCCTGCCGCGTCTGCCCGACGGCCCCTGGCTGACCCTGAGCTTCTGTTCTCTCATCTCTAAATCGAGGCTAGCCATCCTAACTCCTCCCAGGCGGCTGGAGATGGAAGAGTGACCCAGGGAACTGGGCCATGTGTTAAGTGGGTGCTCGGGCCAAGTCTGGGGGCCGGAGGGGGGGACGCGGCCACGAGGACGGAGCCCTGCAGCATGTGGGAGCTGCCTTGGGGGGAGCCGGCTCTTGAGCTCGGCAGGCCCCCCCCACTCCCACCCCAGCAGCATCACACTGGGTCCATTGAGGCCGGGACATTCCTCTCAGCCTGTGTCGGGCGGAGGGGAGAGGGCCGGCCCCACCCCCACAGATCCGGAAGGCCTGGCTGCCCCAGGAGGCGGCTGGATGCTTCCCAGCACATCTGGAGGTCACGACCCCATTTCTGCTGCCAGGGGGCGCGACAGATGTTTCCTCCCGGGCCAGGAGGGACGGGGGAAGGGGGTGGCGTGCAGAGGAGGGGCTGGGTCGGAGGCTGTCCAGGAAGAAGGGGGAGCCCCAGGCCGGGCGGTCCCGCACACAGCCGGCCGAGGCTGCAGCGGCCGCCGGCAGCTCGTTCGCGTGGGGAAGTCGCGGCATCCACTGCCCCGCACACGCGGTGGGGAGGGCGGGGCGGGACGCGTGGACGCCGGGAGGGAGCTCGGGGAGGGTGCGGGCGGCAAGCGCGACTGGATCCCCGCCCGCCCGCGCGAGGCCACCCGGAGCCACGCCCGGCCGCCTTTCCCCCAGTGGGCCCCGACCACGGAGCCTCGGCTGCCCCGCTCCCGCCGCCGGTACCTCTGGGCTCTGGCCGGCCGCCTCCCCCGCTGGACTCCGCTGCCAGTGGTCCCGCTACCGCTCCGGGCGCCGGCTCCGCCTGGGGCGGGCGGCCCGGGGGCGGGCCGGGGCCGGAGCCGGTGGCGGCGGGAAGCGCTGAGGGCGGGGACGGAGGCCAGGCCATGAGTCACCCTGGGCTGGCCGTACCCTGGCCAGGCCAGGCCCAGTCCTGCAAGCTGCCGGGACTCGTGCCCGGTTTCTCAGCCAGAACAAGTGGACCTGGCTACCAGACCAACTGGAAAGGCAGGAGCGGGCCACCTAGTGCCGAGCAGCGGAGCGGCAGGCGTCCGACTGGGCAGCGTCCTGCCCTGCACACCTTGTCCCCGCTACAGCTGGAGCAACAGTTCACACACGCTCCGGTCAAGGTCAAGGCAGCTCATGGTCAGAGGCAGCCCACGGGAGCTGGACGCTCTGAGCATATGGATGTGAATAAAGAATTTCACACCGAAGGCTTGGCCGAGCAGCTGTCGGACCCACCTTGCCAGATCTTCTGCCCTAGCCCAACTCCGAACCTTCATCCGAGTTCCTGCCTAGGACCTCGGCACCCCTCCCCCTCCCTCAAACATTCCGGAGAAAGGAAACGGCGAAGCAAAATCAAAAATAGTGTTATTAATTCTGGTGTCTCTGAAGCCCGGGAAAAAAAAAACAGAAAAGAAAAAGAAAAAGAAATCCACCCTCCCACCTTCCAGCCCCGCCCCCAGGGCAGGGGGCTGTCAGTCCTGGCCACCGGCTCCAAGCGGGACCAGCCCATGGGTTTGGCTCTGACGGCCTGGCTGGGAGGCTTTTGCCCTCAGTGTGGGGCACCGGCACCCAAAACAAAGGACAAGAGGGCAGGGGTCAAGGTCGGAGGTCTGGCTAAGGCAGCCAAAGGTCAGGGTTCCGAGACGGAGCCAACGCCACAAAGTCCTGTGGTCCGAGAGAAAGAGCCAAGGGCCAGGGGTCCAAGCTCCTGGATCGGGCTGGATCGGGGCTGCCAGGCCCTCAGTACTGATGCTCCAGCAGGGGCTGGGCGCGGGGCTCTCCGCCCTCAGCGAGGACAGGCCAGCCCCGGAGGCCCCAGTGGGCATGTCCTCTTAGGAGCGCTGCTGTCCAGGCCAGGAAGGCCCTGTGTGGCTCCGGGCGGCAAAGCGTCAGTGCTGGCATCCGGGCTGAGGTCTAAGGGGCGCCTGGGAGGAGAGAGAGGTTGAGGAGAGCTGCGCTGAGCTGCCCCTGGGGGCACCTTCCCTCCGGGCCCTCACCTGAGATCTGGGGTGCCTTCTTTGGGGGGGGCTCCCTGAGGGGCTGGCTCCCCCATCAGATCCCTTCCGGCCCCCTCAGGCTCCACTTCCACTGGGACCCTCAGAACTGAGGAGACCAGAGCCAGGCCTGGGGGCGGGGGGGCCCCCAGGAGGGGCAGGTGAAGCCGGCCGGAGGGGGTGGTCCCACCCTGGGAGCCGTGGGGGCCACTGCAGCAGAGGAGGGGGCGACCCCGTCACCACAGCTGCTGAGGGAAGGCCGTGGGCCCCAGGCGGGCCCTGAAGGGAGGGGCTGGTCGCTGCCTGTGGGAGACAGATAAGAGCATGCTCAGCACAGAGTCGTCCTGGCCGTGGCTTCCTGCCGGTGGTCAGCTCACCTGCGGCGTTCTCAGGCGTGGGTGCGCCAAGGGGAGGGTTGTTGCTACTGAGGGCGTCAGGCCTCCGCCTTGCGGCACAACTCTGAGTCATCCACGTTGCGCCGCTGTTGCAGCCTGCACCACAGCCCTTGTGCAGCCTGGGAGAGTGGACACAAGGCTGGGGCCCGGCGCGACAGCACAGCAGGTGCAGGGTGAGGCCTCGCATGCACCCGGCCCAGGCTTGAACCCCAGGACCCTCCAGGGACCCCCGAGTGATTCGATCCCAGGCCTGGATGAGCCGGCCCTGTCTCAGAGCCACAGGGTCCCTCTACAATGCAGCCCATGAGGCAAACAGGGGCTTCCGGCTGGTTCGAGATTGGTCAGTTCTCTGGCCTTGGAGCCCAGGCCAGTCCCTCTCGACTCAGCCCAGGGGTAGAGCGGGGTGGAGGCAGGCTCACCTCTCCCAGCTGCAGCAGCAGCCAGCGGCGATGGCACCCAGGCGACAGGGCCACCCCCTGGCGCCCGCAGCTGCGGTGGCTGCCCGGCCAGCGAGGTGGTGAGGGGCGACACGTTAGATGGGGTAGCCTAGCGGCTGGTCGCGGAGGAATTGATCATGTTGCGGAGTGCCTGCTTGGCGTTCTGGATGCTTCCACGCTCGGGGGTTGCGATTGCGTAAGAACACCAGCTCCTGCTGCTGTCCTGCCCATAGGCGGCGCGACGCACTCGCGGTTCACCTGAGCACAGTGGGCGCAAGGATCAGGCGGGAAGGCAGGGCCTAGGGGCAGGAGGGTGGGGCCTGCGCTGCGGGAGGGCGCGGGGCCGCTCACCTTGATAACACTGAAGCTGAGGTGCCACGTTCAGCATGATGATCTTGTACTCGTCGGAGGCGTCATCCAGCCGCGTGGCGCAGTGCCAGCAGCGGCGTGTTGCTGAGGATGCGCTGCGCCATGCAGGATCACCCTGCGCGCGATGACCAGACGTTCCTCGTTGACGGCGATAGCATCGTACAGGGCAGCGGGCTCCCTCATACTCAGCGGGGGGAGGTGAAGTGGTCCTGGGGCAGGCCCGGTCAGAGGCCCCACCTCCTCCGACCCCCCCATGCCCGCCCGCACAGGCCCCCACTCCTCCGGCCCCATGCGCTGCACCCAGGTGGCCACACCTGAGTGAAGCTTGAGGGGGCCATGCGCGCCAGGAGCCACCACGCGGTGAGAGCAGGTCCATGTCCGCAAAGACCCACTCGTCGGCGGAGGTGATCGGAAGCCCCCTTGAACAGGGCGTGCAGGCCGTACAGGAAGGGCTCCAGGCTGGGGGTGAGACTTCAGAGCTCCACCGGGGCGGGCGGCTGGGCGGCCTCAGTCTCCCACTGTGACAGGAGGCCCCATGGAGGCCCCATGGGGAGGGGGCAGCAAGACCAAAGTCGGGTGGCACAGGGGAGGTGGCCCCACTCCCAAGCAGGCCCTGGGGCTTGTTCGAGGCGCACACCTAGCTTGGAGGTAAATGCCGAGAGCCGTCCCTAGGACCCAGCGACCCAGACACACAGGCGAAACACAGCGTGACCAGCGGCGAGTTCCAGTCCTGGTCCACGGGCTACAGCCACAGAAGGCCCCAGAGCCCAGCTCAGACCGAGGGGACAGGCAGAGGCAGAGAGGCGGGAGTACTTGCGGGGCTTGATACACCTGGCCGCGCCGGGGACTCGATGCCGCCCCCAATCGAGGTACCACAGCGCAGAAGGCGGGCAGAGAGGCCCGAGAGGCCGGAGGTCGTAGTCGTCCACACACTCAGCGAGAAGGTGGGGTCCGAGTCTGCGTAGCCCGGGGCCGCTCACGGCCTCAGGGCAGCCGCGATGCCCTCATAGCTCAGCAAGGCCTCAGCGGCGAGCGGCTCACTATAGTTGATGCTCTGGGGAGGCGGGAGGGCGGCGGGGGTGACGAGGGTCGGGGCTGTGCCAGGCGGGAGAGTGGCCTGGGAAGAACTAGGCCACCCCTTAGAGCTACCAGGCCGGGGCCGGGAGACTGCGGCGTTTACAGAGCATCTCTGGGGTCCCGGGGTTGTGGAGAGGAGGCGAGGAGGCTCAGATGGATGGGCAGCGTTTACCCAGCAGGGCAGAGCTGGCTCCCCACCTGGAAGGTCCCGCCCTGAAGCTGATTTAGGACCCAGGGTACCGGACTGAGGCCAGACCGGAGCTGTGGGCCTCTGCAGGCGCGAGTATCTGGGACAGCCACACGCACCCGCCCCAAGCTGGGGCCTCTGCACTGTGGACAGCGACTGCTGGCTTCTGTGGCGGTCAGGGCAAGCGAGAGGCTTTAGGGAGGCAGCTGGCGGGAGTGGGGGTGACAGCGGACAGCCACGGGGTGACTGTCAGGATTCCAGGCCCCCTGGGGATGGAGTCACGGGCTGTCCCTCGTCCGGCAGAGGCTGCAGGGCATCTGGGGCTGGAGGCTGACCTAGCTGGCACCCGAGCAGGTCCCAGGAGGCAGGGCTCCAGCTGGGTGATAAAGGCAGGCGCAGAAACCGCGCCGGATAGGTTACAGGCCTACCGGGGGAGATGCGGGGGCCCCAACAGCTCCTGGGGGCGCCCTGGGTATAGGGCCGGGCTCAGCATGACCTGGACCCTGAGGGCGGACTTAGCGTGGTAGGTGATGAGGATCTTCGGGGGTCGAAGACCTGCAGCATGGAGCGCCGCATTGTTGTCGCTGATGCTGTAGCCCTCCAAGGCGTACTTGCTGGCCGTCGCCTCCCAGGCCAGCCAGCGCTGCCGAAGGCAGCGTTGAAGGACAGGGCCCCGCCGGCAGGTGGCCCCGGCTCGCGGCAGCAGCTGCCGGCCTCCTCCGCCATCGGTGATGGCCTCCACCACGCTGCTGACAGTAGGTCCCCGAGGGGTGGAGCAGTAGCGCACCAGGGCTGGGGGCTGCAACCTGCACGTGGCCCTCCGTTGCTCCCCAGCACCACAAATGGTCCCAGGTCGCACCCGAAGTCGAGACCTGACCATAGCTGGGCATCATTTAAACCGAAAGAGAAAGCGACAAGCGAAACATCCCTATGGGGCGAAGAGACACCGTCAGGACCCCCAGCCGCTGCACACGTGCCCAGGGACGGTCTGTGGAGACCTGCGGCCTCCCGGCTGGCTGCAGCGTACCCAGCCCCAGCGCTCACCCGGAACTCCAGGCCGGCGCAGCTGGAAGGTGATAAGGCCGTTGCCGACCTCGATGAGGTGCACCAGGGGGCATTGAGGCAGTCCGAGGCCAGCGCAGAAGCGATCGCCGGGGCGCGGTTACCCCAGCGGCCGAGCACCGGTCCCCACACAGCGTGGTGCATTGGCGTGTCAAGTGCTCAGCAGAAGATGGAGTTGAAGAGTTGTTGTAAGTCGAGCGCCTGTCCCGGGACAGAGACAGAGAGCTGGTCAGGGCCCCGCAGCCCAGCTTCGCCAGCCCACCCGCCTGCCCCACACCCACCTGGGTTTAAGTCCAGCTGCGTGACCAGGCGGGTGTCCGAGTCGGTCCACGACCGTGCTGAGGAGAGACAGACTCACGGCGGGGGCCAGCGGGGCTGTCCCTGTGCCCAGAGCTCCCAGCAGGCCCAGAGCCAACCTGGTGCCTGGACCGCCTGACCACCCACACAGGAAGTGGGGGGTTGAGTCCCAGCCCCCAGCTGTGGGGGCTGCCCCACAGGGTACTCACTTGTAGTCCCGCTCCCAGAGCGAGGGGCGCGGCGTGGGACCCCAGTGAGGCGGCGCTGCCCAGCAGGGTTCGGCGGCGTAGAAAAGAGCGCGAGCAGGGCCTGGGCGAACAGCATGGCCAGTCTGGGCGCGTCAAAGGAGGCGGTGGCAGTGCGTGGGACCCTGCCCGCCACCACCAACACTGGCTCTCACCCCGCCGAGCCGCCCCAGCCGCTGGCCATTCCTTTAGGGCCCCCACACCAGGCAGTGGGCAACAGGCCGAGAGCCGTGGCACAGCGAGGGCTGGACGGCGTTAGACCGGGGCCCCAGGTGATCTGCCAGGGCGCGATGTAGGTGAGGAGACGGCGCGGCTTGTACAGCAGGTCCCACATCTGCGGGAGAGAGGGAAGGCTGTCACTCCCAGGTGGGACCCGCGACCGCGAGCATCAAACTCAAGACCAGGGGGCCGGAGAGATAGTCCAGGGGAGGCGCTTGCCTACGCGTGGCCGGCAAGTTCGATCCCGGCATCCGTATGGTCCCCAGAGCACCACCAGGACTAATTCCTCAGGTGCAGAGGCAGGAGTAACCCCTGAGCATGCCAGGAGTGTGACCCAAAAAGCAAAGAAAAACCCTCAAGACCACTTCCCTCCGCCACTTCCAGCTGGCTCAAGCCCAGGCAATCCCACCGGGCGCGCCCAGCTGAGGAGTCCTCACGCACCGCCCACCTCCAAGGCAGGAGCCAGGCCAGGAGCCCGGGGGGGCCACCAGGGGAGTGCACCATGCCGCCCAGGGTCAGGGAGACAGCCCATGGGGCGGGTGTCAAGGGACAGTCACAGGCCCTGCCCGAGGACAAGCTGACAGCAGTCCCTGGGTCCAACTTCCCAGCCAAGAAGAAAGCCTGGGAGCGGGTGGTAGCCCAGCGGGTAGGGTGTTTGCCTTCCAGCTTGGTCGGCCAGTGCGGCCGGGTTAAATCACGTGCGTCCCATATGGTCCTCCAAGGCACCACCAGGAGTAATTCCTGAGTGCAGAGCCAGGAGTAACCCTGAGCATTGCGGGTGTGACCCAAAAGCAAAAAGAAAAAAAAAAAAAAAAAGAGAAGCCTGGGGGTGGAGCAGAGGGGAGACAGCTGAGGGGGCCGGGACCCGGCCTAGCAAGCACAGGGACCCCAAGTTCCGTCTCCAAAGCTGCCTCAGCGCCCGAGCAGGGCCAGACCCTGACCTGTGGCCTTCCACACGGTTGCGTCCGAGAAGTGCCACGGGCCGCGTGAGCCAGGAGGCCTGGGCCCTCAGCACTGCTTCGGAGACCCCACTGCTTCCCCTTCAAACAATAAACACAGAACTGGGCTCCACAGTAGCAGCCAGCAGGGCAGGGCCTGGCTCGGTTACAGAGCCCACCCACGGCGCGCCCAGGCGGGGTGGCGTCGACACCCGGCCCTCAGCTGGTCTCCAAGGCCAGAGCATCCGGAGGCGGCCACCTCGAGCACCCTTTCGGCGGCGGCGAGGCCGCGAGTGGGAAAGGACAGGCCCGAAGCCGGCGCCTGCCGACCGCTCTGCACTCAGGTGCTCCTCTGCTCCTTGGGCGCCCGCTGGGCCGTGAGCTGCACAGCACCCCCGAGGAGCTGAGGGCACCTACTTGACCCAGCTGGGCTCTCACCTTGCTGCAGAACGGGGACATGAGAAAATAGTCGAGCAGGAAGCCCTGGGACGGCGTGGGTAGTCGGAAGTGGAAGAAACGGGCCCGGCGGGAGGCCAGGGGGTGAGGTACTGCTGCGGGGCGGGCAGCGAAGGCCGGCGCGGCGCTTCCAGGCGTACGGCCACGGAAATCAGCGGGCAGCGACGGCTGGTGGCCAGGGACACTCGTCAGTGCTGACACTCAGGCTTGGCCCCAAAGAGGCAGCGACCCGTCCACACGTCCCCCCTGGGGTTGGAGGGCAGCGTAGGGTCAGGGCGTGCTCACCCAGGCAGAACTTGGCCAGGGGTGGCTGGCGACAGTGTGGGAGTCCACCCGTGAAGGCGTTGAGCACCGCGGCCGGATAGATGAGGTACTTTCCGCGCACTGCAGGCCTGCGTAGGGGAGCTTCCAAACCACATCACCTGGGCGCGCCTGGGAAACCAACATGGACAGCTACGGCCGCGTGGCCTCCCGGACCACGGACGCCTGGATGTTTGGAGGGAAAGGCAGGACACGTGTGCTGCAGGGCCCTAGGCGCGAGGGTGGGACCAACCTCTGCAGTTCAAGTGAAGGGGAAGCCAGGGCAGGGCCCCACACAAACAGTGGCTGAGGGAACGTCAGGGGCAGCCTGCTGTGGCGAGGGCAGTGGCTGCGTGTACACCGGCTGCGCTGAATCTAGCCTGTGGGATGCTGGCCCTGTGGCCAGTCTCACACCCTCCAGGAAATCCAGAACCACCCAGGAGGGCTCAGAGGAGCTGGGCGCCCTCCCAGCATGGAGGGCCGGGGCGGAGCCACCTCCTCAAGGAGACCAGGGAGAGCGCTGCCCCCCTGGTGGCACGCTGCCGCAGGCCGCTCACCGCGCACTTCGTACTGGCTGTACTCCGCGGCTTCAGCAGCGACTGGACAGGCAGAGCCAAGTACACAGCGCGCGAGGAGCTGCGGCAGCAGGGAGGTCAGCGTAAAGGAAAAGCCCACGGCCCCGGCCAGCGCGTAAGACACGGACCCCAGCAGGACTGCAGGAAGGCAGCGCGGGAGGCCAGCCGGGCAGCGACCCAGGTCGGGCGGGGCAGGGGCAGAACACGCGCGCCTTCAGGGCGATGAAGGCGGTGCTGGCGCGGATGGCAAAGGTGAGCGCGGCGATGACCACACATCACCAGGTCAGAGTGCAGGACCACCGGCGCTGCAGCCGGGAGAGGGGCGTGGGTGCTAGCGGCAAGACCCTCGCAGACCCAAAAGCAAGGACAGCACGTTAAGGCGGCTCTCACCACCGACTGCCGCATCTTGTCGGGCAGTGGGTCTGGGGCTCGGCCCAGGCCGTCTCAGGCTGCGGCTCCTCCAGCTCGGGCAGCAGCTTGCTCGGATCAGAGACCTGGGGGGTGCAGTGAGTCGGCAGGGCAGGTGTGGCGTACCTTCCCTGGACGGGCACAGGCTGGCACCCACCAGAGCGCGGTGGGGTCGCTGCTCTGCCGACTCAGGTGGTAGGACAGCGCCACCAGGAGGCGCAGAAGATGGGAGAAAGAAGACGGGCACGTGCTCCGGCCAGGGCTCTGAGGAAGAAGCGGTCAGGGCTGCGGGAGGGGTTGTCCAGGGCCTGCCTGCCCCAAACCCTGCCCTGTACCTTGATGGCACCAGGGCAGAACCGAGAAGAGCAGGGGGCAGCCGGCCAGCGCAGGCAAGGACAGGCTGAAGATGGCGGGGTGAAAGCGAGGCCGGTGGCAGCTGCGGGTGAGAAGGAGCAGGTGAAACCGACCCCCACTCCTTACTGGTCTCCCGAGCCAGCCCCGGAGAGAACTAGAGGGAGGCACCCTGGGTGTGTTATATGGGAGCCGCAACCTCGCAGTCTCAGGCTTACTCTGCCTCTGTGCTCAGGACCCAGGTGTGCGAAGGATCGAGACAGATCACCAAAAAGTACCTTCCCCGTGCCATCTCTAGCCCACACTCAGTTTACACTGCGAGCAGCGGGGCCCAGCCACCGCCACGAGCTCCATCACTGTGCCCCCGAAGCCGTCCATGTCGATCTGCTCCAGCAGGCACATGAGGCAGGGTGTTGACCCCTAGGGCAGGAGGCCAGCAGGAAAGAGAAGGGGGAAGCACAAGGTGAGCACTGCCGGGGGGACAGCAGGAGGGGCAGTGAGCCTGCAGCCCCCGCCCCACACACACACCCGGGGCCTCGCCCTGCGGGCCACCTCAGTCTCGACCAGTCTTACCAGTGGCCACATCGGCGTGCGCAGAAGAAGGAGGCGGGAAAGAAGCGTGAGGCCGTAGAGGGGAGGCGAGGCCGGGAAGGGCTGTGCAGGGCCCAGAGACGTCAAGCAGCCAGATGAGCACACAGCAGACACAGAGGTACACAGGCCGGCTGTGCGCGATCACCCAGTTGTGGCCCTGTGCAGGGGACGATCCCGAGTCACGGGGGCACCTGCCTCAGGCGGGTTGAGGTCAGCGGTGAGCTGGGCAGAGCAGGGGATAGCAGGGGCGGGGTCTGGGGTGTCCTGGGGCTGCCCCTCCCACCAGCCCAGCTCAGCCTTCAGGGTGCTCAGAGTGCATGGGCGGCGGCATCAGGCTGGACACTCTGCAAAGCCAGTGGGCCCGTGGGCACCGAGGGCCAGGCCCCAGTCCTGCCACTGGGCCGCGGCCAGGCAGGCCAGTCTTTGAGCTCAGGCGGGAAAGCGTGTGGACCTGGCCACAGGGCAGCCTGTGAGAGGGGGCTTGGGAGGGATGACAGGGGCGCCCAGGGGCCCCATGACCTTCAGCAGAGAATACTGGCAGGACGCAATGACCAAGCAGAACTGGAAAAAACAGGTATCGGTGAAGAAGCCCTTGAGCAGCAGAAGGTAGCCCAGGAGAGGCCACGAGGCTGCTCAGACCCACCTTCACCACGTTCTCCAGCAGGCGGGTGCTGCAGGAGAGGCGGTCAGCGTCAGCACATGGGGCTGGCGCCCACCCCGGACCGCATCTGCTCCACCCACCAGGCCGGCGGCACCTCGGAGGTGGGCATCTCGCCCCAACTGAGCACGCTCGCCATGCAAGCAGCACCTGTGGGCAGCAGGCAGAACCAGGCAGACCTAGAGTGCGGCTTTCTCGGGTACGTTTCCCGCACCTGTGTCCGAGCTGCCTCTCGCCTCAGAGAAGCGACGAGCCCAGGAGACAAGTGTCTGTTGGGTGGGGGTCAGGGGTTACACGCAGAGGTGCTCAGAAGTGATCCCTGCCGGGACTCAGTCGGACAGAGCCCCGTCCTGGACTGGCGGAACGCTGGAGACTCACCCTGGGGCTCCCACGGCCTGCCAGCAGGTAGAGGCCACTCACCGGTCCAGCAAAGCCAGCAGTGCGAGCCGCTCATAGCGCACAGAGGTCCAGCGGCGGGCAGCAGCCAGTACTTGTAGCTGTGCTGGGCGCGGGCGGCGCCCCCTCCATCAGTGTCTGCTCCTGGGGTTTGTGCGGGATTCCTGAACTGGCAGGTAGACTTTACGCCCAGCCAGCCACCAGAGCCACACCCCCTGCCTGACTCCCTGCGCGCCGCCTCTCCCAGCACGTGGCTGGGTGACCGTGTCCTTCAGCAGGCGCCCGCCAGCTCTGGTCCCCAGCATGAGGCCCGCTCTCGCCCCAGAGTGTTGCTCAAGGCTGATGCGCCAGAGACAAGCGCTCACGTCTGCAGGCTCCGGAGACTCTACCGCCTCCCAGACTCAGGGACATCTGCCTGGGCCGGCCTTCGCCCCGACCAAAGCCATGAGGTTAGCTCAGCGAGCTTACCCCGTTCTGAGAGCAGGGACTGGTACTGAGGCGCTGGTCTGGGTTTGGGGGAGTCTCACAACTGCGCGCCCAGACAGTGCGGGGGCCTAGGACCCAGGCACGGTAAGAAGGCGCTGGGCCTGCCCGGAGGGCCGGGGCTGCCCTGGGAAGTACCCGTCTACTGCAGCAACATAGCTTCCACGTTTCAGGGCAGGCAGAGTCAGGTCACCGCTGCCCACAAAGGCGGCTCCGGGGAGACAAGAGATGCAGCCCAGCCCAGAGCATTGCCACAATGGTCCGCGTTAGAGACATGCTGGCACCCGTGCCCCAGCGCAACCCAGGCCCATCCGGGGCTGGGAAACACCCTGGCGGCTTCACGGGGCTGGAGAGTGGTACAACTCCGCGGCTCGTACGTGCTGGGCCCTGAACCTGCTCCCCAGCACCATGTGCCGAGAGACAACAGGATCCGACTCGACCGCTTGCTGCCCCTTGCGCACCAGCCGAGTCTGCTGCCGCGCGGCCTGTGATCACCACATGGGCGGGCAGGAGCCACCTCAGGGCCCTGGTCCCCCGCCCTGAGACCTCACCTCGGGAGCTCCAGGGGGGCGCCGAGGCGCACCACATCCCCTACAGGGCCACGCGGCTGCGGCGCACCTGGCTCAGGCCACCGGCCTCGGCGCATCAGCAGAGGGAAGCTGGACGCAAGTGGGAGTGGCGGTCCTGGTGGGGCAGAGGAGCGGGAGCTCCAAGGGCGCAGGGGAGCCGGGCTCACGACAGCCCAGGGACCGCAAAGGCGCAGCGGCCTGCTCCCCCCTCCAGGGCCAACAGGGGCGTCTGGAGACCAGCAGGGAGCACTCACCAGGCCCGTTGACGCCTGCTCGCCACGGGGTTCTAGCCGCCTAAACCTGGCCCGGGAAGGTGTAAGAGCGCCGCGCACCTGCGGGAAGGCCGGGACCTGCGGCGTCAGCGAGGAGAATCCCGCGGTAGCCCGGGGCGCCTGCGACCTTGAGAGCGCAGGGTCTGCAGGTCTGAGCCCTTCACCCCCATTCAACCAGTTCTGGGAGCATCCTGATCTACGTCCTCGCTCCAGCCTCATTTCAGGCCAGCCTCGCATCCTAGGAGGCCGGGGGTCCAGGCCAGCCCAGGAAGGCGGGACAGGGGCACGAGCTCACCGCTCTCTGAGTGAAAAAGTAATGCACGTGCCCTCGGAGGTATCATCAAAGGTGCAGGCCTCGTGTTAGCGCCCGCCAGCAGGGGGCAGCAGCGAGGATGAAGCCAAGTGCAGACGCCGGCGGCAGAGTCAGTGCTCGCGCGAGTGGGAGGCGGCCCTCACTAGGCCACCTGCAGGCTGCTGGGGGAAGCGCAGAGAGCTTACCAGCCCACCGAGGGCTCCCACCCGGCAGTCAGGAGGCCTACCTGGGAGGAGCCACTAGCTGGGGCGGGCGCGTGGGGTTGCTGCCCCCGCATTGTGCGCGGCGGGCGCTTGAGTGCGCCGGGCGCTGCGGCGTCCCGTTTGCTGGCATCCTCAGCT
Organism: Cryptotis parvus; assembly: GCA_021461705.1. Taxonomy (NCBI): domain Eukaryota; kingdom Metazoa; phylum Chordata; class Mammalia; order Eulipotyphla; family Soricidae; genus Cryptotis; species Cryptotis parvus. Next base: position 17,254 of record JAJIBD010034140.1, read on the forward strand.
GCTGGCCAGAGAGAGAGCAAGTGTGAGTGACAGGGGCTGGAAGGCCTGTTGCTCAAGGTCAAGTCTAGCTGCTGGCTGCTCCCCGAGGTTCAGCAAGGCCAACCGACCTCACTCCGCGAAAGCGTGGAGTACAGGACAATCCCAAGGCCCCTGCGGCGGGCGAGCAGAAACAGATGGGCAGGTCTGGGGCGGCACATGGCCGCCCCCTCAATTCTCTGCTACCTTTACAGCTGAACCGTTTTGCCCTGGCCAGGTCCCTCCAGACCTTGCGAGCCCCTGCCCAGCTCCGGCCCGCACTCACTCCCCTGCAGCACCTTCCTACTGGAGCTGCCCCGCCAGCCAGGCTCACCGGACACGGTGGGTCCCGGCAGAGCTCAGCAGAGCGCTTTTCCGGGCTCCCCCGGCACAGGTCCACCCCTGCCTGTTTCCAGCTCAACCTTAGAACCAACCGGGGGCTGACCCCGTCACCCCCAGCCCCATCCATGCTCTACATATGGCCCGGGCATCAGTGATATGGCGCTGGCAGTACTGGAATGTCGCTGACACGCTGGGCCGCTTGGTGAACACAGCCCCCTCCTCTCAGCCATGGGGAAGGCTGATTAAACAAGGAAAAAGCCTCGGCTCTGCGCCGCGAGAGCTCTCAGGAAGTAGCCGGAAGCCGAGCTCCGGAACTGTAAGCGGCGCTGGGAGGAGGCTGAGGCTGGAGGCCGGGCTCAGCTCGCTGCCCTCCCACTGCGATGTCCTCATCGCCGAGAAAAGCCGCTCCCCTCCAGTAGGGGCGGTGAGAGCACGACCAGGGAACGAGTGTCTCCATAGGAGGAGGCGCGCCGCTTGCTCGGCCGCAGCAAGACCAGAATCCTTGGGCACACGCGAGCCAGCAGCGGCCGGCCGGGAGCCTGGCGGCGTCCCGGCTCCGAGGACAGTGTCGAAGGAAACGCCCAGTGTGTGTCATCAGAAGGGGCGCGGCGTCAGGGAGGCAGGGCTGACACTCAGGCGGCAGGTCTGTGTGCTTTGCCCTCAGCGCTTAACCGCCCCTGGGAGGCTGTCCGAGGTAGGTGGAGTTGAGGGTTTTCCACCGCTCCAGGAAGCTGCTGATTACCTTGGTCAGTACCGCTGAAGCAGGAGTCTGAGGCCGCCTTCTGGGGCAGGGGCTTTCCCCGAAACTCTGCGCGTCGAGGAAGCTGGTAGCCCCCACTCCCCACGCCGCGGGATTCCGGCTGCTTTGATCACTAATCAGGGCGCGGTCGAGCTGAGTCAAGGTCAGGAAGCTCTTGCTCAGCTCCTAGCTCAGGCTGCCTTCAGCCTTGGGGGAGGCTAAGGGGCGTGTCCGCGCCTCCGCTCAGGGATGCTGCCCCCTCCGGCCAGCGGGAGCGCTCTGAAGAGTCCGTGCTGGGAAGAGAGGTCGAGTTACCCCGAGTGTAGTCCTCTTGAGGAGGTCTCCGGCTTCATCAGGTAGGGCTCTGAGCATGGCCGGAGAGACCCGGGCCGGGATACTCAGGCCCCACCCCGGGCCTCGCGCACTCCAGCTTGTCCTGGGCGGGCTTCAGCATCTGGCGGTCAGGCGGAGGTGGCCCGTGGCGTTGTTGCTGCCCCTGCTCACTTCCGCTCCTGGATCATCTGAGGCAGAGCGCGACCGCCTCAGCTACGGCCTGGGGCTTTGGTGCCGCCCTGATCCCGAGCCGCCACCTACCCCTCGAGGGGGCATGGAGTACTCCATCCACGGGAAGCAACTCCTGAGACAGCGGAGGAAAGGAGGAAAGGGAGCAGGTGGCCCGGCGGAGAAGCGAGGACAGGCTCTGGCGCAGAGAGGACGAGGCATGGCCTGGGCCACTCACGCTGCACCTGGTTAGAGCCAAACACCAGAGTGCACTGGGAGCTACAGCGGACCGGGGGCGTGGAACTCACTTTCCGAAACACCGTCATCTCCCACACGGGGTCCCTGGCAGGGACCAGGCATCTTACCTCCGTCTGCTCGGACCATGCCAGCTTTTCAGGACTGCTTCCCGCTTCCCTATTTTTGGCCGTCCCCACCTGGGCAGACTGCTGTCCCCCTGGGCGACCTCCTCCTCCAGCTCCCAGGGTGGGCTGCGGCTTCTCCACGATCGCCCTGGTCAGACATGGCATGCAGCCGGTAGTTGACAGTCTTGATGGTGGCGAAAGCTGGCCACCACCAGGCAGTACACTCCGGCCACCAGCAGGCTGGGGGCAGGACCTGGGGGCGCAGCAATCCAGAGCCCGCCGGGGGAGCAGAGACTCCACACCCGCGGGTGACGCCTCCCGCCCTCCACCCAACGGCAGGGAGGGGAGGAACGCCTCCGAGAGGAAGAATAATAACGGGGCTTCAAGGTCAACGCGCCGGGAGAGGGAATCATTTAAGACCGGCAAGGGAGGCATGCTTACAGGAAGCTACTCCCAGACACACCTGGCCTGCCCCGGCGGCCAGACGACTCACCATGTGTACAGCAGGAAGGGAAGGTGAGCAGGAAGACCCAGACATAGAATTGGAAGCAGTTGGAGAAGGTGCTCTGGTGCGGGTCGAAAAACCAAGCCGCCGGTGAGCGGGGCCCACACCCCTTGGCGCCCAGAATCTGCAGCACCTGCGACCCCCTTGTTTGCCGCTGCTGCGCTGCACGCCCACCCCTCCGGGACCCTCATCGGGGCGGCCCCGGCCGCCGCACGCCACAACCCGGGGCGGGGCCCGGCCTCCGCGCTCACGCCGCCCAATGGCCTCCCAGCGGGGGAGCGGGCACGGCCGGCGCAGGTGCGGGCAGGGCAGGGCCGGCCAGGTAGTCAGCGGGGGTAGGCAGGCGCGGGGGTGGAGCCGCATCAGGGAGGATCGAACCCAACCCGGCCCAGAGGGGCTCCGAGGGGGCCGAGCTGGCGGAAGCGAGTCCAGGACACTTGGGGCCAGGGGCAGCCGCCGGCGGCATCCAGAGAGGTGGGCGTGGGGTGGGGCGTTCGGGTTGCAGCGTCGGTTCTCTCGGCTCCGGCCCCAGGAGAGCCCGGGACCCGGAGGTCCACTTCCGGGGTCACAAGGTCACTCGTTTAGAGCTTCGCGCGCTGGCCGCTTCCAGCGGGATCCGACGCCCAAGGGAGAGGCCGGAAGAAGAAGGAGCGCGAGCCTCCAGCCTGCCGCGGCGCATGCGCCCTGCCACGTCCGGTTGGACCCGGAAAGGAAAACCTGCCCGGCACCAGGGCGCAGGCGCGGGGCAGTGTGGGCGCCAGGTCGGGGGGAGCCCTGCGGGTGTGCGCAGGAAACCGGGTCAGCGGGGGGAGACAAGGCTACAGAGTTTGCGGCGCTTCACCGCATGCTGCCTGGCAGGCACGGCCGCCCCTGGCCAGGCTGACGCGGAGACCGAAGGGTTAGTTGAGTGGCCATTGGCACGCAGTTAATTGGCAGCTCTGCCAATGAGGCTCTGGAGGAGGCAGGGACAAGGGTGGGAGGCGTGAAGTCCCACGCGGTGGGGAGAGCGCTCAGCGCCGCGGGAACCGCCGCGCGGCCCCTCCGTGCAGGTCCTCGACGTCACGCGCGGCCCCGGGCTCTTCCCGGGTCAGAGGCCGGGCGTGGCGTGGGCGAAGGGCTCCCCTGGGCAGGCAAAAACCGTCAAACCCGAGCGTCGTTTTCCTTAAAGGGACAGGCGCAGGATCTTGGGCTGGACCCACTGAGCGTGCAGGAGCTTTAAGAGTACACTTAAGGGACGGCGGTGTCGGGGTTTCGCCCGCGGCTTATAGCCGTAAGGAGCAGCAGGTTCTCCAGGTAAGGTGAGCGGTGACCACCTGTTCAGAGCCCGGTGGGATGCGGCCGCCTCAGTCCCCGCCCGCGCCCCGCTGCCCACTTCAGAGGAAGCAAGAGGCGCAGCGACTAGAGACCAAGTCGGACTCAGTTGGCCCGGTTCCCAGGCGCCTGCCTTGGAGCAGGAGGGCGGCTGACCCGGCAGGGACTTAAGGGCTCGACCCTCGCCTGCGGTCCTCCTCCGGCCCTCCGGTCCCGCCTACCCGGGAACCTCCCCCGGCCCGGCCGCCCGCGCTTCTGGGGAGGGAAAGCGGTACTCCCGCCCGCGTCATCGTACTGTTTCCTGCAGAAGAGCGGAAAAAGCGAAACTCCACCCTCCACCTCTGCCTCCCGCCCCGGGTGCCAAAGTACAAAGGGAGGAAGAAGAGAGAACGGGGCTGGAGCCGTCACGGCGGAGACCGGCCGGGGAGCCCCGCTCCGCGCCAGCCCAAGGACCGCACTCCGGAGCCCACAGCCCCTGCGCCGGAACGACGCCCGGCGGAACCGGGGCCAGGCGGGCTACGCTGTGCACCACAATCTGGCCCGAGGCGAGCCGAGAAGCTCCGGGACTGAGGACGAACGCGCGAGGCCCCTCAAACCGGCCATGGTGAGACGCCGCGAAAGGCCAGGGGTCCACCCCCCCACGCCTGACCACGCACTGGCCAGGTGGCCCCTCTGAAACCCGAGATGCAGGGGGGCGGGGGCAGACTCCTGGCTCCACCCAGGAAGGCGTGGGGTCTGGGGCTGAGCCACGGCAGATGCCCGGGCTCTGGGACTAGGGCCTCTGGCCGGCAAGTGGGGACCGGGGGGGCACCTAGGAAGGCCCCCACGCCCCAACATCGGATCCCAGCCATGGAGCCCTTGAAGAACCTCTTCCTCAAGAGCCCGCTGGGGTCATGGAACAGCAGTGGGGGCAGTGGGGGCGGCGAAGCTGGCCCGGGGTCGCCGAAGGCAGCAGCGTACGCCAATCCGGTGTGGACAGCCCTGTTTGACCTTCTGAGCCCAACGGGCAGAACAGACTGGCGCTGGAAGGGGACCGTGTGGAGTGCTGTCGGATGCGGCCATCTCGGGGATGAGGAGCTGATGGGCGGGCCCAGGTGGGCGGCCAAGTGGGCATCTTTCAAATCAACTATGTGTCCCGGGGCGGCCGCCCTGCGAGTGGCCAGCTTACAGGAGCTGCGGCTGGAGGAGGTGATTGGCATCGGCGGTTTCGGCAAGGTGTACCGTGGCAGCTGGAGGGTGAGCTGGTGGCCGTGAAGGCGGCTCGCCAAGACCCCGACAGAGGACATCAGCGTGACAGCCGAGGCGTTCGGCAGGAGGCCCGGCTCGCTTCGCCATGTGCTGGCGCATCCCAACATCATCGCGCCCTGAAGGCCGTGTGCCTGGAAGAAACCAACCTGTGCCTGGTGATGGAATACGCGGCCGGGGAGGCCCCCTGAGCCGGAGCCTGGCCGGGGCGCGTGTGCCCGTGCGCTGGCAGTTAACTGGGCTGTGCAGATTGCCACTTGGGATGCATTACTTGCACTGTGAGGCCCTGATTGCCGTACATCCACCGAGACCTAAAGTCCAACAACAGTAAGTTCCAGGGAGCACGGCTGGAGGTAATAGGCCGCATATGACCGTCCACAATGATGGTACCTCCCTTAGCCCACCCAGGAGTCTCCTGGGGACCAGCTCTCCTGTCCTAGGGAGCCCTAGCCGACTAGGGCTATCCATGGGCTCATGTGGGCTAAGCGCACGACTCATAAGCGCAAGGGGCCCTGATCACCCCAGTGCCAGGGTGGCTCCAGGGTGAGGCCTGAGCAATAGGGCGGTAGGGAGGTGTTTACGTTGCATGCGGCCGACCCGGTTCAATCCCCGGCATCCCATATGGTCCCTCAAGACCTGTGTGTAATTCCAGAGTGCAGAGCCGGGGCTAACCGCCGAGCATGGCAGGGGTACTGGCCCAGAGAGCCAAAAGGAAAAGCCAGGAGCTCTGGCCAGGGACGCTCAGGGGGCGGAGCACATGCAGACCAGGTGTGGCCCCGGCGCTGCTGGTCCCTGGGACAGGACAGGAAGGACCCTTCGGTGGCACCTGGCGTGAAAAGCACAAATGGGCAGGAGTAAGGGAGCCTGTGCATGGGTCGGAAGCAGCTTTTCTGAACCCGTCAGTAGGAACCTGGGCTCCAGGGGTGGGGCACCTCCGCGCGCCCCAACACACGCACTCATGCTGGGTCTCCACTCCATTCGTGGGCAGCTTCGAGGCCAGAGATGGGGGCACCCTGTGATGGTCAAGGCAAAGACCAGGCCTGGCCCCTCGCCCTCTCCTCTCCTCTCCTCCTTGTCTGTCCTCTGCCCTTCTTGGCTACTTACGCTCACAGCCTCAAAGTCAGACTTGTGAAACAGGGAGTGCCTGAGGGACTGGCCTAACGGGCTGAGGCGGGCCTAATTGTCTTTCTGATGTCCGCGTGGGTGGGTGACGAAGAACTGGTCCCCCAGTGCCTGTGCGGTCCCGACCCAGCTGGGGCGGGTTCAAAGGGCGATCCAGCACCGGCCTTGTCAGGGCCCAGGACAAACCAGTGGCAGCTTCCGGGCTCCATGGAGCAGGGTTTCACAGCGAGGAAGAAAGCGGACAGCAGGAGCCAACAGTTAGAAAGGTGCACGGGCTCAAGCCAGAGAGTAAGCAGTGGTGCAGGAGCAGCTGGACGGTCAGCGCTTGGCGAGGTGGACGTGGCTACCTGGTGGCTCCTGGCATGGACCGAGCATCTGGGGAGGTCTTGGAGAGACCCACAGACCTGCCAGGAGGGGCTGCCAGCCCACCACCCTTGACACTCCACCGGCGCCCCTCTCCAGGGACCCCCACTCCCTTCCCAGCCTAGAAGGATTCCCAAGAGGCCCTGAGGAAGAGGACCCCTATCTACTGTTTTTCCAGTTTTCTTTCCAGAGAAAATGGAACAACAACCCCGGCCTACGCTCCCCGCCCTCCCTCCGGCCTCTGCTCCGCCTCCCCACCGTTTCCTGCATTTCCTGCAGCCTGAGCCGGCTTCCTGCCTCTGCTCCAGCCGGGCCTCCCAAGGCCAGCTGCCTGCAGGGAAGGAAAGAGTGAAGTCCTGGGAAGGAAGGAGCCGGGATCCCACCCACCCCCCCATTCCCCTGCCTGCCTGGGGCGGGGAGGAGGACAACGGGACCCTCAGCGCCCCAAGCCCGACCTCCCACGCGCGGACCCCTGTCCTGGAATGGGGTACTGTCTGCCAGATTGAGGGGAGCCCCAGGACTGGGGGGGTGCAGGCAAGAACAATGGCGTGATTTTCCTGGACAATGAGGGCCTTGTGCAGGCTTGGGGAGGAGGGAATTCTACAAGCCCACGAGTCACAGGACTGACCAATAGCCGTCCTGGGCTGAAGCCTCCCAGTCTCCCCCAAGGACCCCCTACACACACCAGATGCAGACTGGCCCGGGCCTCCCAAAGGAGAAGTAGGGGAGGCAGGGGAGGAAAGCGGAAGAGGTGTGGGCTGCTTTGAGCCTACAGAGGCCCTGCACAGCAGGGAGGGGGCTGGGGCCCAGGCCGAGACCCCCAGCTCCTGCTTCTGCAGAAAGCAGGGGTCAACGCATCGAACAGAACCACTTAAATTTGGCACATCCTGGCAATAGGTGGGAGAAAAGCAGGGGACGGGGGTGCAGGTTGGGTCAGGGTAGGGCCGCGGTGAGTCCGACCCCAGATTAGCTGCTAGGTGAGGCCCAGCCTCGAAATCCAGCCACTGAGGCCGCTGGCCTCCAGCACTGAGGCGCTAGGCCGGTGGCTCCCAGGTACCATGTCTGCGCTGAGCTGGGTGGGAGTTTCCTGGGTGGAGGGTCGCTCCCAGCCCAACGGAGCCCGACGCTGCAGAAGCGTGGCGGGGGCAGGTAGGGAGCCACCACAGGGCACGGCCCTGGCACGCCCACTGAGACTTGGCACTGCGGCCACTTTCCAGTCCCAGGAAGAGGAGGGTGCGCAGGAGTCCGAGAACCAAGGGAGCTTCGGCCCCTTTTTGGGAGGTGTTGATGAAGAGGTGTGGACGTCAGGGGAGGCCCCTGGGCAGTGCGGCCCATGGTGAGTGGCAAGTGGGCTGTGAGGATGCCAGCGGGCAGCCGGCACCTGGGGGCGAACAGCAGCGGCTGAAGGGGGCCTGAAAGACGGGTGGGCCTCGAGGACGCCACACCAAGACTTGCACGGAGGGTGAAAAACGCCCACCCGAAGTTCCCCGAGGCCCACGAGTGGGGAGATCCCTCTGACCCGAGAGCTACACAGGCTGATTACCCACTCCCCGCTGGATTCTTCTGTGACTTGCTGCCTCGCCACCGCCAGGCTGTTGGGTACCTGCCTGCGCCCCACACTGCCCTGGCTGAGGTGACGTCAAGCCCAGGGGCTAGGGAGTGGAGCCCTGAAGTCACGCTCCCTGTGTCCTTTCGGTTGCGTCTTTCAAAGCCTCTGAGGCCCTGTTCGCCTCAGTGGGAAGCAAGGCAAATCGCTGCTTCTCCTTTCTGAGGACATTAGGTGGCCCCTTTTTGAGGATCCAAGAAGGCCTCTCCTCCCCCTCAGACCTCCTCCCTTCTAGTGCGTCCCGTGCCCAGGGCAGCTGCCTGGCATGATCCGCCTGCCCACCTCTCTCTCAGCCAGAGGGTCCCCCTGCTCCCCACCCCCTTTAGCCGAGGTGCGTTTGCGGCTTCCAGCAGAACCACCAGACTTCGGGGCCGGACAGCAAGCCCCCACAGCTGCCAGGCTCGCGGGTCTCTGCTGGGCTGTGGTCTCAATAATGGTGCAGGCTCCCGAGCATGCCAGCGGTTGGCATTTCCGTCTTCCCAAGAATTGAAGTTGTCATCGTGCGCCGTACCGAGGGAGGGGGTGGCACCATCTGATGCCACGTGTGCTAGAGCCCACTAGAGAGTGCATCCCAGCCACCACCCTCCCGGAAATGCTGGATTTGCTCTTTATTTCTTTGGTGCGGGAGGAGTTGTTGGAGCCACGTGGTGCCACGGGCATACTCCTGGCTCTGCGCTGGGGATCGCTTGAGGCAGTGCTCCTGGAACCATTTGCAGGAGAGCTGATGGGGCCCTTGGCCCCAGGTGGGCCAGTGAGTGGCGCCTCCCCCTGTTCTCTCTCCAAGACTGAAGTGTTGGTTTGCTCTTAATCTCCCCCAAACCTAGCTGCGACCTCTTCAAAGCTGGATACTTGCACCTTAACAGTGCTGCCTATGCTGTCTCTGGGGACCGCCATGTCCTGGCTCACTCCTCCTCCCTCTGCAGAGCCGAGCACCAGAATCTACCCCTCCTTTTTCCAGTCCTGCTGCAGCCCGGTAGGCGACGACATGGAGCACAGGGCCTTGAAGATCACGGACTTCGGCCCCTGGCCACGCCCGAGTGGCATAAGACCGCGCAGATGAAAGCTGCGAGGCACCTAGCGCCTGGATGGCCCCTGGGGTCATCAGGCCTCCCACCCTTTCAAGGGCAGTGATGTCTGGAGGTGAGCTCTGGGGCCGCAGAGAGAACGAGCTGCCAAAACCTCAATGGGCTGGGGGGCCGGAGGGTAGATCAGAGGGAGCAGAGTCCTAGTCTGACAATTAGCTGATACAAAAGGTTCAATCCTGGCACCCTTAGGGTCCCGAACTGGTCCCTGAGCTCAGAGGCAAGAGCAATCCCCTGAGGGACCCGGGGCGATAGTGCAGCAAGGTAAGAGCGTTGCTTACATGCAGCCCACCGGGTTTAATCCCCCCAGCACCCTTATGGTCCATAAAAGCACTCAGCCAGGAGTGATCCCTGAAATCGCTGGATGTGACCCAAGAGCCAAAAGAAAAAGTGGGGCTGGAGGCGATAGCCCAGCGGGTGAAGGCGTTGCCTTGCGCGGCTGGCCTATGCTGGCCCGGGTTCCCATATGGTCCCCCGAGCACCGCCCGGGGTAATTCCTGAGTGCAGATCCAGGGGAGTAACCCCTGGTATAACTTGGGTGTGACCAAAAAAAAGCAAAAAAAAAAAAAAAAAAAAAAAAAAAGAAAAGAAAAAGTAAGCCCTGAGCCCTGCCGAGCATGGCGAGAAATCGAGAGGGAATAAACCAAACTACCAAATCTCGGGCTGGAAACTGGAGATGTGTGAGTGCTTGCCCTGCGCGCCAGATTCCTCGTATGTGGTCATTGACCGCGCCACCTCATGCTCCCCCAGCTGCTGGCGGAGTTCCTGAAGGCAGAGATGGGAGCGAACCTGAGCACCGCGCCATGTGGGACCACCCCACCCTCCAAAATAAAAAACCTAGGGCCGGAGCGATAGCACAGCGAGGGGAGGGCGTTTGCACTTCCACACAACCGACCTGGGTTTGATCCCGACATCCCATATGGTCCCCGAGCACTCCAGGAGTAATTCCTGAGTGCAGAGCCAGGAGTAACCTAATTGCAGTGTGACTAAAAAGCAAAAGAAGAAAAACCCAAAAACAAGAAAATAAAAACCTAGGCTGAGCAGATAAAGCGGGTCGGGAGGGACTACGCGAGACAGCGCGGCGAGCCACTCCCTTATCTG
>JAJIBD010034141.1:0-48363 GCA_021461705.1 Cryptotis parvus
GCGGCCTCAGACCACATCACCTCCTCCACGCCACCCCCAGCCCTTTGGCTCTTAATGGAAGCCCAGGCCTCCAGCCCAGCCTCTCCTGCTGCGCTTGGCCCCGCAGGCCCAGCCCACCCGAGGCCCTGCTGCTTCTCCCCCCTCGCTCCAGCTCCTGACTGGACGCCTGACACCAAAGGGACCCAGGCCTCCGGGTCCAGGGCCCTCTGGCACTCGGGGTGCTCCCTGCAGCCACTGACTCGGCGGCCAGTCTCACATTCTGGCTCCCGGCACCCTCACTCCCTCGCTCCGGACCCCTCTGGCTCCCCGGACCTATTTCTCCAGCAGTCTCTCACCATGACCATTTGCTGGGTGTCCTGACTCCAGAGACATGGTTCCCAGGAGGGTCAAAGAAGCCGGAATCTCACAACCTCCCTCCTTCGGGCAGCCCCACGCGTCTAGGGAGTAGGAACCACCCCTGGGCCCGGGCTCTCCCACTCCTCCTCCTCCCACCTGAACGGCCTCACGGGGACCCGAGGGTGACACCTTCCAACCTCGTCCTGTGCTGAACACCTCCTGTGATTCCCTCCGTGTCCTGCCTCTCCATCTCCCACAGTTCTCTGCGGCAGCGTGGTCTTAGGACCGCTGCATATGCCCACAGCATCCGGTCTGGGGCCTTGACGAGTAAATCGGCGAGGCATGTTGGTAGAATGAGCAACACACTAAGCTGAGGCCAGTGGCCACTTTCAGCTCCGGGGAAGGACTTCCAACATGGGCCACGCAGGAAGGAGGGAGCACTCTGTGTGTGAGTACTCTACAGGGCAGCCCTAGCCCAGGGCTCTGCAGGGTAAGAGCAGGGAAAGGAGGGGGTGCGGCGTGGGGCCAGGCAGAGCTCCATGAACTGCACACAGGTGCAGACGAATTTCCTCCTTCACATACAGATCAGGATTTTTTTCTTCTTGGGTCACACCTGGCAATGCTCAGGGACCATATGGGATACTGGGGATCGGATTCTGGTCCCTCGGTGTGCAAGGCAAACGCCCTCCCCACTGTCATATCCTCTGGCCCAACTCAGGATTCCGCTGTGACTCTGGGCCAGGCTCTGAGGCAAGGTGAGCGCTCCTTTGGGGTGAAAGGGCCCTCACGCCCCCTCAGAAGCCGCACCCACAGGCAGTTCTGGCTGGATTTGGGGTCCCCTGCCTCCGCCTGCCACTCACCACCTGCTCATCCAGCGTGAGGTGTGCGGGGCACTTTGGGGGGAGGCCGAGCCCAGGCGCCAGGCAAGCGGGGCTCAGTCGCGGGGCCACATGCTCCAGAAGCTTCCTGGGGGACAGGCCCTCGGGGGCCGGGGGCAGCACCTCCTCTGAGATGGTGCCGCGAAGGGTCCCGAGCTGAGGAGAGAGCGGAGAGGTGCTCATGCCCACGCGGGGTGTCGGGTGGCGGCCTGCTGCCCCGGCCTGCCCCCCCAGCCGCCCACCTGCGTGGTCCCGCACGATGACACGGTAGCTGTGCAGGCTGCTCCCTCCGCTGCCCTCCTTCTCCTCCCGCCGCAGGCTCACGGCCACCGGGCCTAGCACCTCATCAGTCCGAAGAAGTTCTGATGCTCTGCGGGTCGGGTGCGGGCGTTCGGTCCCGCCCACCATCAGCTGGACCACACGCCCACCCACCGTTGAGTCCCGCCCCAGGCTGCTTCGGACTTAAGCCCTGTCCCCAGCTGCTCGCCAACCCCGACCTGCGCCAATTTCTGGGAAATCGTCCCTCGCCCCGCCCCTAGGAAGTCCCGCCCTTGCCCCCCAGGGAGCCAATGCCGGCCAGCTCCCGGCCATGGCCCCCCAATGCCTGATCGCCAAGGTCCACCCCACCCCAGTAGGTAGGGGTGAGAAAGTCCCCGGGTGCAGAGGGTGCTTGCTAGCCACATCTAACATTAACGGGGATTTTTAAAATGTTTTTTTTTCTCCCCAGCCCCGAAGGGTGTAAGGAAGCGGTTGAGGGTGGGGGGCGTGGCTGGCTGTGGGGGCGGCTGGGAAGCGGCTGAAGTTGGACCCTAGCAGGGCAGCCTTGACCAGGAGGCAGACCACACTGGCAACCTTGACCTGTGTGCGGCCAGGGAAGGCCAGCGCCCGAGAGTTCCGCGTGCACACAGGTGATAAGGAGCTCTGGCCGGCTCTGCCGCCCAGCCCGCCGCCACTCACCTTTGCCGTAGAAATACTTGCGGTAGTAGCCAGCACCCAGGTCTGCGTGCTCCAGGCTGTAGGCTGAGGTTCGGTTCTGAGGTTCCTCCAGGACGGACACCGCCGTGTTGGGCAGGGCAGGGGGGCACGGGGGGCTCACTAGTCGCCCAGGCCCAGCTCACCTTCGCCCGAGCTCACTCACGAAACCGGTGCCCGAGCAGCAGGTCTGAGCCGCCACTGTGGTTCTCAGTGGAGGCCGGTGTTGCAGAGGCGGCGTCAGAGGGGGCGCCCAGCCCGCCGCCGCGGGCCCAGTCAAAGAGCAGACTCTGAACATCGTGAGTAGGGCGAACCAGCGGGGCTCCGGAACCAGCGGGAAGGTGGGCTCTGGCTCCTCACCGGGCAGCCCCAGCAGGGGGGGTCGGTGAAGAGCCGGGTGGGGGTGACTGCAGGCCGGCCAGCATCCTCGTGGCTGTGGGCCCGGGCACGCGGGCTGGCAGGTGCAGGGGGCCGGGTCTCCCCCGGCATCGCTGCCGCTGCGCAGAAGTGGGCCCCGAGTGAGCCTGGGATCGAAGGTGTGCGGTGTGAGCGGGGGCCGTGACGGCTGGCGCAGCTTGCGAGCGAAGAGGTCATCGGTGGGTGTCGGGGCTGTGCCCCGCGGAGAGCCCCACGCCGCCGGCCCACATGGGAGTGCTGTGGGCCTGCTCTCCGGGGGCTGGGCTGCATTGGCGGGCACTGGTGCTCGGTGCCCAGCCAGCCGGCCAGCTCCCTGCCCTGAGGAACAGGGGACTGCTCAGAGGGGCCGGGGACAAAACAGGAACCCGGGCCCCCAGCCTGGTGCTCCACCCCCGGACTGGCTTCCGCCCCCTCTGTGACCATCAGAGCCGCTTCGCTTTCCTGGCCACTTCCTTGTCCTGTCACTGGAGGTTTCTAGCACCCTCCTCCAGCCAGGCCAGGGCTGGACAGTGAGGTTCTTCTCCCGAAGGGTTTTGGAACCGGTTCCTGTTGCAGCTTGGGATTCTAGTTCCTACTCACACACCTTGACCCGGGCCCAGACCCAAGGCGAGGCTCCTATTCCAAATGGACAGAGGACTGGTCTCGGCTGGGACGGGGAAATCCACAGGCCCCTGGAGTCTGGGTCCTGCCCACTTGACAAAGGGAGGACGTCCTGTCCCCTGAGACCTTCCTCCGGCCCCTCCCACTTCCTCCAGGCTCCCTGAGGAGCTGTGCACCCAGAGGCGTATGTTCCTTCCACTGGGCCCCACACCTCAGCACCTCAAGGCCACACAGGGGCCCTGGTGGGGACACATGAGTAGCCAGAGGCCTTCCTTCAAGCAGGAAGTGGCCCCAGCTCTGGGCCCAGCACCCCCATTCTCACATCCTGAGGAAGGGGCTGGGGTCACGAGATAGTCACCTGAGGGACAGGCCCTGGCTCACCCTCTTAAAAGGCGACTGTTCCCGGCCTGAGGCAAGGCAGGGAGTGGGTTGAGCAGCTGCAGCTGGAAGTCAGGCCCGTGGGAACCTCTGCCTATAGCCCTTTGGTGCCGAAGCACGCTGGGACCCCATAAGCAGCTCTCAGATGGAGCATGTGACCCGACGTGCCCTCCGCAGCAACGCACCTGCCTCCGCACGGCGGGCGCTGCAGCTCTCACAGGATGTTAAGGCTTAAGACAGCTACCCCCAGGCCCCAGGGACCTGGTGAGCCGGAAACGGGTGCAAAAGGGTTTGTGAGGAACATGCTGGGGCGACCACCTGTCTCAGCTGAGACGCCCCTGCTGGCTAAGTCGTCCTGCAAGCCCCGCTTTGGCCAAGTGGAGGGAGGTCTCGGGACCCGAGGCTCCTGCCGTGTCTGCCCGACGGCCCTGGCTGACCCTGAGCTTCTGTTCTCTCATCTCTAAATCGGGGCTAGCCATCCTAACTCCTCCCAGGCGGCTGGAGATGGAAGAGTGACCCAGGGAACTGGGCCATGTGTTAAGTGGGTGCTCGGGCCAAGTCTGGGGGCCGGAGGGGGGACGCGCGCCACGAGGACGGAGCCCTGCAGCATGTGGGAGCTGCCTTGGGGGAGCCGGCTCTTGAGCTCGGCAGGCCCCCCACTCCCACCCCAGCAGCATCACACTGGGTCCATTGAGGCCGGGACATTCCTCTCAGCCTGTGTCACGGGCGGGAGGGGAGAGGGCCGGCCCCCCCCCCCCCACAGATCCGGAAGGCCTGGCTGCCCCAGGAGGCGGCTGGATGCTTCCCAGCACATCTGGAGGTCACGACCCCATTTCTGCTGCCAGGGGGCGCGACAGATGTTTCCTCCCGGGCCAGGAGGGGGACGGGGAAGGGGGTGGCGTGCAGAGGAGGGCTGGGTCGGAGGCTGTCCAGGAAGAAGGGGGGGCCCCAGGCCGGGCGGTCCCGCACACAGCCGGCCGAGGCTGCAGCGGCCGCCGGCAGCTCGTTCGCGTGGGAAGTCGCGGCATCCACTGCCCCGCACACGCGGTGGGGAGGGCGGGGCGGGACGCGTGGACGCCGGGAGGGAGCTCAGGGAGGGTGCGGGCGGCAAGCGCGACTGGATCCCCGCCCGCCCGCGCGAGGCCACCCGGAGCCACGCCCGGCCGCCTTTCCCCAGTGGGCCCCGACCACGGAGCCTCGGCTGCCCCGCTCCCGCCGCCGGTACCTCTGGGCTCTGGCCGGCCGCCTCCCGCGCTGGACTCCCGCTGCCAGTGGTCCCGCTACCGCTCCGGGCGCCGGCTCCGCCTGGGGGCGGGGCCTTCGGGGGCGGCGGGGCCGGGGCCGGAGCCGGTGGCGGCAGGAAGCGCTGAGGGGCGGGGACGAGGCCAGGCCATGGTCACCCCTGGGCTGGCCGTACCTGGCCAGGCCAGGCCCAGTCCTGCAAGCTGCCGGGACTCGTGCCCGGTTTCTCAGCCAGAACAAGTGGACCTGGCTACCAGACCAACTGGAAGGCAGGGAGCGGGCCACCTAGTGCCGAGCAGCGGAGCGGCAGGCGTCCGACTGGGCAGCGTCCTGCCCTGCACACCTTGTCCCCCGCTACAGCTGGAGCAACAGTTCACACACGCTCCGGTCAAGGTCAAGGCAGCTCATGGTCAGAGGCAGCCCACGGGAGCTGGACGCTCTGAGCATATGGATGTGAATAAAGAATTTCACACCAAGGCTTGGCCGAGCAGCTGTCGGACCCACCTTGCCAGATCTTCTGCCCTAGCCCAACTCCGAACCTTCATCCGAGTTCCTGCCTAGGACCTCGGCACCCCTCCCTCCCTCAAACATTCCGGAGAAAGGAAACGGCGAAGCAAAATCAAAAAATAGTGTTATTAATTCTGGTGTCTCTGAAGCCCGGAAAAAAAAAAACAGAAAAAGAAAAAGAAAAAAAGAAATCCACCCTCCCACCTTCCAGCCCCGCCCCAGGGGCAGGGGCTGTCAGTCCCTGGCCACCGGCTCCAAGCGGGACCAGCCCATGGGTTTGGCTCTGACGGCCTGGCTGGGAGGCTTTTGCCTCAGTGTGGGGCACCGGCACCCAAACAAAGGACAAGAGGGCAGGGGTCAAGGTCGGAGGTCTGGCTAAGGCAGCCAAAGGTCAGGGTTCCGAGACGGAGCCAACGCCACAAAGTCCTGTGGTCCGAGAGAAAGAGCCAAGGGCCAGGGGTCCAAGCTCCTGGATCCGGGCTGGATCGGGCTGCCAGGCCCTCAGTACTGATGCTCCAGCAGGGGCTGGGCCGCGGGGCTCTCCCGCTCCTCAGCAGGGACAGGCCAGCCCCCGGAGGCCCCAGTGGGCATGTCCCTCTTAGGAGCGCTGCTGTCCAGGCCAGGAAGGCCCTGTGTGGCTCCGGGCGGCGAAGCGTCAGTGCTGGCATCCGGGCTGAGGTCTAAGGGCGCCTGGGGAGGAGAGAGGTTGGAGGAGAGCTGCGCTGAGCTGCCCCTGGGGGCACCTTCCCTCCGGGCCCTCACCTGAGATCTGGGGGTGCCTTCTTTGGGGCTCCCTGAGGCTGGCTCCCCATCAGATCCCCCCCGGCCCCTTCCGGCCCCCAGGCTCCACTTCCCACTGGGACCCTCAGAACTGAGGAGACCAGAGCCAGGGGCCTGGGGGCGGGGGCCCCAGGAGGGCAGGTGAAGCCGGCGGAGGGGGTGGTCCTGGGAGCCGTGGGGGCCACTGCAGCAGAGGAGGGGCGCCCCCGTCACCACAGCTGCTGAGGGAAGGCCGTGGGCCCCAGGCGGGCCCTGAAGGGAGGGGCTGGTCGCCGCTGCCTGTGGGAGACAGATAAGAGCATGCTCAGCACAGAGTCGTCCTGGCCGTGGCTTCCTGCCGGTGGTCAGCTCACCTGCGGCGCTTCTCAGGCGTGGGTGCGCCAGGGCAGGGTTGTTGCTACTGAGGGCGTCAGGCCTCCGCCTGCGGCACACTCTGAGTCATCCACGTTGCCGCCGCTGTTGCAGCCTGCACCACAGCCCTTGTGCAGCCTGGGAGAGTGGACACAAGGCTGGGGCCCGGCCGCGACAGCACAGCAGGCAGGGTGAGGCCTCGCATGCACCCGGCCCAGGCTTGAACCCCAGGACCCTCCAGGGACCCCCGAGTGATTCGATCCCAGGCCTGGATGAGCCGGCCCTGTCTCAGAGCCACAGGGTCCCTCTACAATGCAGCCCATGAGGCAAACAGGGGCTTCGGCTGGTTCCGAGATTGGTCAGTTCTCTGGCCTTGGAGCCCAGGCCAGTCCCTCTCGACTCAGCCCAGGGGTAGAGCGAGGGTGGAGGCAGGCTCACCTCTCCCAGCTGCGCCGCAGCCAGCGGGCGATGGCACCCAGGCTGACAGGGCCACCCCACAGCGCCCGCAGCTGCGGGTGGCTGCCCGCCAGCGAGGTGGTGAGGGGCGACACGTAGATGGGGTAGCCTAGCGGCTGGTCGCAGGAGGAATTGATCATGTTGCGGAGTGCCTGCTTGGCGTTCTGGATGCTTCCACGCTCGGGGGTTGCGATTGCGTAAGAACACCAGCTCCTGCTGCTGTCCTGCCCATAGGCGCGCGCGACGCAGGGTTCACCTGAGCACAGTGGGCGCAAGGATCAGGCGGGAAGGCAGGGCCTAGGGGCGGGAGGGTGGGGCCTGCGCCTGAGGGAGGGCGGGGCCGCTCACCTTGATAACACGGAAGCTGAGGTGCCGCCGGTTCAGCATGATGATCTTGTACTCGTCGGAGGCGTCATCCAGCACGTGGCGCAGTGCCAGCAGCGGGGCGTGTTGCTGAGGATGGCGCTGCGCCATGCAGGATCACCCTCGTGCGAGATGACCAGACGTTCCTCGTTGGCGGCGATAGCATCGTACAGGGCAGCGGGCTCCTCGTACTCATCGGGGAGGTGAAGTGGTCCTGGGGGCAGGCCCGGTCAGAGGCCCCACCTCCTCCGGCCCCCCCATGCGCCCCGCCGCACAGGCCCCACCTCCTCACCGCCCCCTCCGGCCCCCATGGCGCTGCCGCAGTGGCCACACCTGGTGAAGCTTGAGGGCCATGCGCACGCCAGGAGCCACCACGCGGTGGAGCAGGTCCATGTCCGCAAAGACCCACTCGTCGCGCTGGGAGGTGATGCGGAAGTCCCCCTTGAACAGGGCGTGCAGGCCGTACAGGAAGGGCTCCAGGCTGGGGGGTGAGACTTCAGGAGCTCCACCGGGGCGGGGCGGCTGGGCCGGCCTCAGTCTCCCCACTGTGACAGGAGGCCCCATGGAGGCCCCATGGGGAGGGGGCGGCAGGAGCAGGTCGGGTGGCACAGGGGGAGGTGGCCCCCTCCCAAGCAGGGCGCGGGGCTTGTTCGGGCACGCACCTGGCAGACATGCTGTGCGAGGCCGTCCCTAGGGCCCGGCGGCCCAGCACACACAGGCCGAAACACAGCGTGACCAGCGGCGAGTTCCAGTCCTGGTCCACGGGCTGCGGCAAAAGAAGGCCCCAGAGCCCAGCTCAGACCGGGGACAGGCAGGGCAGAGGCCGGGAGTGCGCGGGACCAGGACACACCTGGCGCGCCGGGGAAAGCAGTACCGCACCCCAGTCCAGGTGCACGGCGCAGAAGGCGGGCAGAGAGAGGCCCGAGAGCCGGAGGTCGTAGTCCTCGTCCACACTCAGCGAGAAGGTGGGGTCCGAGTCTGCATAGCCCGGGCCCCGCACAGGCCTCAGGGCAGCCGCGATGCCCTCATGGCTCAGCCAGGCCTCCAGCTCGGCGAGCGGCTCACATAGTAGATGATGCTCTGGGGAGAGGCGGGAGGGCAGGCGGGGGTGACGGGTCGGGGCTGTGCCAGGCGGAGAGTGGCCTGGGAAGAACTGGGCCACCCCTTAGAGCTACCCAGGCCGAGGACGGGAGACTGCGCATCTACAGAGCATCTCTGGGGTCCCCGGGCTGTGGAGAGGAGACGGAGGCTCAGATGGATGGGCCGCGGTTACTCAGCAGGGCAGAGCTGGCTCCCCACCTGGAAGGTCACGCCCTGAAGCTGCAGGACCCAGGGTACCCGGACTGAGGCCAGGCCGAGCTGTGGGCCTCTGCAGACACAGGTATCTGGGACAGCCACAGGACCCCCGCCCCAAGCTGGGGCCTCTGCACTGTGGGCAGCGACTGCTGGCTTCTGGGCAGGGTCAGGGCAAAGCGAGAGGCTTTAGGGAGGCAGCTGGCGGGGCGAGGGTGACAGCGGACAGCCACGGGGTGACTGGGATTCCAGGCACCCCCTGGGGATGGAGTCACGGGCTGTCCCTCTGTCCGGCAGAGCTGGGGCATCTGGGGCTGGAGGCTGACCTAGCTGGCACCGGGCAGGTCCCAGGAGGCAGGGCTCCAGCTGGGTGATAAAGGCAGGCGCAGAAACCGCGCCCGGATAGACCACAGGCCCTGCCGGGGAATGCGGGGGCCCCAACAGCTCCTGGGGGCGCCCATGGGTGTCAGGGCCGGGCTCAGCATGACCTGGACCGTGAGGGGCAGACCTTGACGTAGTAGGTGATGAGGATCTTGCGGAGGTCGAAGACCTGCAGCATGGACGCCGCATTGTTGTCGCTGATGCTGTAGCCCTCCAAGACGTACTTGCTGGCCGTCACCTCCCAGGCCAGCCAGCGCTGCCCGAAGGCAGCGTTGAAGGACAGGACGCGGCAGGTGGCCTGGCTCGCAGCAGCAGCAGCCCTCGTCCTCCTCCACGCCCTCGGTGATGGCCTCCACCTCACGCTGCTGACAGTAGGTCCCTGAGGGGTGGAGCAGTAGCACAGGGCTGGGGGGGCTGCCTTGCACGTGGCCCACCCATGTTGCTCCCCAGCACCACAAATGGTCACCCGGGTCCCACCAGGAGTCAGCCTGACCATAGCTGGGCATGGCCCCAAAACCGAAAAGAAACCGACAAACCGAAACGTCCCTATGGGGGCGAAGAGACCTCGTCAGGACCCCCCCAGCCCCGCTGCACACGTGCCCAGGGACGGTCTGTGGAGACCCCTGCGGCCTCCCGGCTGGCTGCAGCGTGCCCGGCCCCCGCGCTCACCCCCCGGAACTCCAGGCCGCGCAGCTGGAAGGTGATAAGGCCGTTGCCGACCTCGATGAGGTGCACCAGGGCATTGAGGTAGTCCGAGGCCAGCACGAAGCAGTCGCCGGGCCGTAGTTGCCCCAGCGGCCGAGCACCAGGTCCCCACACAGCGTGTGCTGCAGCGAGCGTGTCAAGTGCTCGTAGAAGATGGAGTTGAGGTTGTTGTCGCCGGCGCCTGTCCCCGGGACAGAGACAGAGGGGCTGGTCAGGGCCCCGCAGCCCAGCTCGCCAGCCCACCCGCCTGCCCCACACCCACCTGGGTTCCGGTCCAGCTGCGTGACCAGGCGGGTGTTTGAGTGGTCCACACGCTCGTGCTGAGGAGAGACAGACTCACGGCAGGGCCAGCGGGGCTGTCCTGTGCCCAGAGCTCCCAGCAGGCCCCAGAGCCACACCTGGTGCCTGGACCACCCTGACCACCCACACAGGAAGTGGGGTTGAGTCCCAGCCCCCAGCCTG
Organism: Cryptotis parvus; assembly: GCA_021461705.1. NCBI lineage: Eukaryota > Metazoa > Chordata > Mammalia > Eulipotyphla > Soricidae > Cryptotis > Cryptotis parvus. The sequence continues at coordinate 10,122 of JAJIBD010034141.1, forward strand.
GGGGGCTGCCCTCGGGGCACTCACTTGTAGTCCCGCTCCCAGAACTTGAGGGGCCGCGCGTAGGACATGATGAAGACGGCGCTGCCCAGCAGGGGGTTCAGCGGCGTAGAAAAGAGCGCAAGAGAGAGCAGGGCCTGGACGAACAGCATGGCCGAATCTGGGCACGCGCCAAGGAGGCGGTGGCAGCACGTGGGACCCTGCCCCGCCTCCACCCCAACACTGGCTCTCACCCCGCCCGAGCCCGCCCCCAGCCATGGCCATTCCTTCAGGGCCCCCACCCGGGCAGTGGGCAGCAGGCAGGGTACGTGGCACAGCGAAGGGCTGGGCAAAAGCGTGGAAAGCCGAGCCCCAGGTGATCTGCCAGGGCGCGATGTAGGTGAGCACGAAACGCAGCTTGTATAGCAGGTCCCACATCTGCGGGTGAGAGGGGAAGGCTGTCACTCCCAGGTGGGGCCCGCGCCCACGAGCATCAAACTCAAGACCAGGGGCCGGAGAGATAGTCCAGGGGGAGGGCGCTTGCCCTGCACGTGGCCGGCCCAGGTTCGATCCCTGGCATCCCGTATGGTCCCCAGAGCACCACCAGGACTAATTCCTGAGTGCAGAGCCAGGAGTAACCCCTGAGCATCGCCAGGTGTGACCCAAAAAGCAAAGAAAAACCCTCAAGACCACTTCCCTCCTGCCCCTTCCGGCTGGCTCAAGCCCCAGGCAATCCCTCGGGGGCGCTTGCCCAGCTGGGGAGTCCTCCGACCGCCCACCTCAAAGGCAGGAAGGCCAAGGCCCGGGGGGGCCACCAGAGTGCACCATGCCGCCCAGGGTCAGAGACAGCCCATGGGGCGGGGTGTCAAGGGACAGTCACAGGCCCTGCCCGAGGGACAAGCTGACAGCAGTCCCTGGGTCCAACTTCCCAGCCAAGAAGAAAGCCTGAGGGCGGAGTGATAGCCCAGCGGGTAGGGCGTTTGCCTTCCACGCGGTCGGCCTGTGCCGGCCGGGTTCGATCCCCGGCGCCCCATATGGTCCTCCGAGCACCGCCAGGAGTAATTCCTGAGTGCAGAGCCAGGAGTAACCCCTGAGCATTGCCGGGTGTGACCCAAAAAGCAAAAAGAAAAAAAGAAAAAAAAAAAAGAAAGCCTGGGGTGGAGCAGGGAGACAGCTGAGGGGCCGGAACTCCGGCCTGGCAAGCACAGGGACCCCAAGTTCCGTCTCCAGCGCTGCATGGCGCCCTGAGCAGGGCCAGACCCTGACCTGTGGCCTTCCACACGGTTGCGTCCGAGAAGTGCCACGGGCCGCGTGAGCCAGGAGGCCTGGGCCCTCAGCACTGCTTGGGAGACCCCACCTCTTCCCCTTCAAACAATAAACACAGAACTGGGCTCCACAGTAGCAGCCAGCAGGGCAGGGCCTGGCCGGTTCCAGAGCCCACCCACGAGCACCGCAGGCGGGGGTGGCGTCGACACCCCGGCCCTCAGCTGGTCTCCAAGGCCAGAGCATCCGGAGACGGCCACCTCGACCACCCCCTTTCCGGAGGAGCGCGAGGCCGCAGGCGGAAAGGACAGGCCCGAAGCCGGCGCCTGCCGACCGCTCTGCACCTCAGGTGCTCCTCTGCTCCCTTGGGCAGCCGCTGGGCCGTGAGCTGCACAGCACCTCGGGGCTGGGGGCACCTGCGGCCCAGCTGGGCTCTCACCTTGCTGCAGAGCAGGGACATGAGAAAATAGTCGAGCAGGAAGCCCTGGGACAGGCGTGGGTAGTCGAAGTGGAAGAGCAGGACGGTGAAGGCCAGGGTGAGGTACTGCTGTGGCGGGCAGCAGAAGGCCGAGCGCAGCAGCTTTAGGCCGGCCACGGTCATCAGCAGAGCCCGGCAGCTGGTGGCCAGGGACACTCGTCAGTGCTGACACTCAGGCTTGGCCCCAAAGAGGCAACGGCCCGTCCCCACGTCCCTCTGGGGTTGGGGGGCAGCAGGGGTCAGGGCGTGCTCACTAAAGGCAGAACTTGTCGGGGTGGCTGACGACAGTGTGGGCGTCCACCGTGAGGGCGTTGAGCACCACGGCCGGATAGATGAGGTACTTTTCCACGCACTGCAGGCCTGCGTAGAGCTTCTCAAACCACATCACCTGGGCCGCGCCTGGAAACCAACATGGACAGCTACGGCCACGTGGCCTCCCGGGACCACGGACGCCTGGATGTTTGGAGGGAAAGGCAGGACACGTGTGCTGCAGGGCCCTGGGCCTGGGGGTGGGGCCAACCTCTGCAGTTCAAGTGAAGGGAAGCCGGGGCAGGGCCCCCCACTTGCAAACAGTGGCTGAGGGGAACGTCAGGGCAGCCTGCTGTGGCCGGGGCAGTGGCTGCGTGTACACCGGCTGCGCTGAATCTAGCCTGTGGGATGCTGGCCCTGTGGGCAGTCTCACACCCTCCAGGAAATCCAGAACCACCCAGGAGGGGCTCAGAGGGCTGGGCGCCCTCCCAGCATGCACAGGGCCGGGCGGGCGGCCACCTCCTCCAAGGAGGCCAGGGCAGAGGCTGCCCCCTGGTGGCAGGCTGCCGCAGGCCCACTCACCGCGCACTTCGTACTGGCTGTACTCCCGCGGCTTCAGCAGCGGCTGTGACAGGCAGAACCAGGGCAGCTGCTTGCGGAGCTGCGGCAGCAGGTAGTGCGTGAAGAAGCCCACGGCCCCGGCCAGCGCGTAGAGCACGAACCCCAACACGGACTGCAGGAAGGCGACGCGGAGGCTCAGCCCGGGCAGCGGCCCAGGTCGGGGCGGGGCAGGGGCAGGGCACACGCACCTTCAGGGCGATGAAGACGGTGCTGGCGCTGATGGCAAAGGTGAGCACGGCGATGACCACGCACATCACCAGGTCAGAGTGCAGGACCTCGCGCTGCAGCCGGGAGAGCAGCGTGGGTGCCCCCCGCGGCAAGACCCTCGCAGACCCCCAAGGCAAGGACAGCACGCTGAGGCGGCTCTCACCACCGACCGCCGCATCTTGTCGGGCAGCGGGTCTGGGGGCTCGGCCCGGGCCGTCTCCAGGCTGCGCTCCTCCAGCTCGGGCAGCAGCTTGCTCGGATCAGAGACCTGGGGGTGCAGTGAGTCGGCAGGGCAGGTGCCAAAGCACCGCACCTTCCCTGGACGGGCACAGGCTGGCACCCACCAGAGCACGGTGGGGTCGCTGCTCTGCCGACTCAGGTGGTAGGACAGCGCCACCAGGAGGCCGCAGAAGATGGAGAAGAGGACGGGCACGCGCTGCTCGCCAGGGGGCTCTGGGGAGAGAAGCAGTCAGGGCTCGCGGCGGGGGTTGCTCCCGGGCCCCCTGCCTGCCCCAACCCTGCCCTGTACCTTGATGGCTCCAAGGCAGAAGCCGTAGAGCAGGGCAGCGGCCAGCAGGCTGCGGGACAGGCTGAAGATAGCGGTGAGCGGGCTGGTGGCAGCTGCCGGTGAGAAGGAGCAGGTGAAGCCGACCCCCCCACTCCTTACTGGTCTCCCGAGCCAGCCCCAGAGAGAGCTAGAGGAGGCACCCTGGGTGTGTTGTTTGGGAGCCGCAACCTCGCAGTCTCAGGCTTACTCATGCCTCTGTGCTCAGGACACGGGTGTGCGAAGGATCCGAACCAGATCACCAAAAAACACCTTCCCCGTGCCATCTCTAGCCCACACTCAGTTTACACTGCGAACACGGCGGGGCCCAGCCACCGCCCCACGGGCTCCATACCTGTGCCCCGGCCGTGCATGTCGATCTGCTCCAGCAGGTACATGAGGCAGGTGTTGACCTGGGGCAGGAGGCCCAGCAGGAAGACGAAGGGGAAGCACAAGGTGAACACTGCCGGGGACAGCAGGAGGGGCAGTGAGCCTGCAGCCCCCGCCCCCCCACACACACCCGGGGCCTCGCCCTGGGAGCCACCCTCAGTCTCGGCCAGTCTTACCAGTGGCCACATCGCGGGCGCAGAAGAAGAAGGAGGCGGAAAAGAGCGTGAGGCCGTAGAGGGAGACGGGCGGGAAGGGCTGTGCAGAGCCCAGGGCGTCCAGCAGCCAGATGAGCACACAGCAGACACAGAAGTACACAGGCCGGCTGTACGCGATCACCCAGTTGTGGCCCTGTGCAGGGGACCCCGATCCCGAGTCACGGGGGCACCTGCCTCAGGCCCGACGATGAGACCACGGTGAGCTGGGCAGAGCAGGGGATGGCAGGGGCGGGGTCTGGGGTGTCCTGGGGCTGCCCTCCCACCAGCCCAGCTCAGCCTTCAGGGTGCTCACGTGCATGGGCGAGGCGGCATCAGGCTGGACACTCTGCAAGAGACAGTGGGCACGTGGGCACCGAGGGCCAGGCCCCAGTCCTGCCACTGGGCCACGGCCAGGCAGACGGTCTTTGAGCTCAGGCGGAAACGTGTGGACAGGCCACAGGGCAGCCTGTGAAGGGGCTTGGGAGAGGGATGACAGGGGCGCCCAGGGCCCCACTGACCTTCAGCAGGGAATACTGGCAGGACGCAATGACCAAGCAGAACTGGAAAACCCAGATGTCGGTGAAGAAGCCCTTGAGCAGCAGAAGGTAGCCCAGGAAGGCCACGAGGCTGCTCAGGCCCACGCCCAGCACGTTCTCCAGCAGGCCCCGGTGCTGCAGGAGGGCGGGTCAGCGTGAGCACATGGGGCTGGCGCCCACCCCAGACCTGCGCCCACCCAACCCCAGACCGCATCTGCTCCCCCATGCAGGCCCCGACGGCACCTCCGGAGGTGGGCATCTGCGCCCCAACTGAGCACGCTGCGCCATGCCAAGGGCAGCACCTGTGGGCAGCAGGCAGAACCAGGCAGACCCAGAGCGCAGCTTCGGGCACGCTTCCCACACCTGTGTCCGAGCTGCCTCCTTCGCCTCAGAGAAGCGACGAGCCCAGGAGACTAGTGTCTGTTGGTGGGGTCAGGGTTACACCCAGAGGTGCTCAGGAGTGATCCCTGCCGGGACTCAGTCGGGCAAGAGCCCCGTCCCTGGACTGGCGGAAGGGGCTGGAGACTCACCCTGGGGCTCCCGCAGCCCCCAGCCAGCAGGTAGAGGCCACTCACCGGTCCAGCAGAGCCAGCAGCGCGAGCCGCTCATAGCGCACAGAGGTCCAGCGGCCGGGCAGCAGCCAGTACTTGTAGCTGTGCTGGGCGCGGGGCGGCGCCTCCTCCATCAGTGTCTGCTCCTGGGGTTCATGCAGGGATTCCTGAACTGGCAGGTAGTACCCCCACAGCCCAGCCACCAGAGCCACACCCCCTGCCTGCTCCCTCGCCGCCGCCTCCTCCCAGCACACGTGGCTGGGTGACCGTGTCCTTCAGCAGAGCGCCCGCCAGCTCTGGCCCCCAGCATGGGGCCCGCTCCTCCGCCCCAGATGTTGCTCAAGGCTGATGCGCCAGAGACAAGCGCTCACGTCTGCAGGCTCAGGGAGACTCTGCCGCCTCCCAGACTCAGGGACATCTGCCTGGGCCGGCCTTCGCCCGACAGAGCCATGGGGTTGCTCTGACCAGCACTGATCCTGAGAACAGAGCTGGGTACTGAGGCGCTGTCTGGGTTTGGGGGAGTCTCTGAACTGCACGCCGCAGACAGTGCGGGGGCCTAGGACCCAGGCACAGTAAGAAGGCGCTGGGCCCTGCTCGAGAGGCCGGGCTGCCTGGGGAAGTGCCGTCCTGTCTGCTCCACGCAGCAACATGGCTTCCACGCTTCAGGGCAGGCAGAGTCAGGTCACCGCTGCCCACAAGGGCGACTCTCGGGAGTAAAGGTGCCCAGCCCAGCCCAGAGCATTGCCACAATAGTCCCGTTGGGGGCAGCTGCTGGCACCCGTGCCCCAGCCAACCGCAGGCCCCTTCCGGGGCTGAAACACACTCGGCTTCCACGGGGCGCAATTAGTGCAACTCACGGCTCGTGCGTGCCGGGCCCTGAACCTGCTCCCCAGCACCGTGTGCCCGAGACAGCAGGATCCGACTCGACCTGCTCGCTGCCCCCGCACACCAGCCGAGTCTGCTGGCCGCAGCCTGTGATCACCACATGGTGGGCAGAGCCACCTCAGGGCCCCTGGTCCCACGCCCGCAGGGCCTCACCTCGGGAGCTCCAGGGGCGCCGGCGCACCTGCATCCCCTGCAGGGCCACGGGCCGCGGCTGCAGCAGGCTCAGGGCCACCCGTCGCCTCGGGCGCATCAGCAGAGTGGAAGCTGGACGAGTGGGAGTGGCGGTCCCTGTGGGGCAGAGGGGCGGCTCAGGGGGTGCAGGGAGCCGGGCTCACGACAGCCAAGGGGCCGCAAAGGCGGCAGCGGCCCTGCTCCCCCACTCCAGGGCCAACAGGGCGCCTGGAGACCAGCAGGGCACTCACCAGGCCCGCTGGCCGCCTGCTCGCCCACGGGTTCTCGTAGCCTCCGCCTGCCAGGCCGAAGGTGTAAGAGCGCCGCACACCTGCGACGGGACACACGCGTCAGCGAGGAGAATCCCGCGGTGGCCCGGGGGACGCCTGCGGCCTTGGGGAGCGCAGGGTCTGCAGGTCTGAGCCCCCTTCACCCCATTCAGCCAGTTCTGGGAGCATCCTGATCTCGTCCTCGCTCCAGCCGCATTTCAGGCCGCGCCTCAGCATCCCTCCTAGGAACCTGGGGTCCAGGCCAGCCCCCGGTGAGCGGGACAGGGCGAGCTCACCGCTCTCTCGTAAAAGTAATGCACGGCGCCCTCGGAGGTGTCATCAAAGGTGCAGGCCTCGTGCACGTTGGCGCCACGCGGGCAGCAGCAGGGACGAAGCCAAGTGCAGGGCCGACGGCAGAGTCAGTGCTCAGCGAGTGGGAGGCGGCCCGGCCCCACTGGGCCTCCTGCAGGCTGCTGGGGAGGCGGCAGAGGGGTCAGCACCAGCCCACCGGGGCTCCCACCCGGCAGTCAGGAGGCCTACCTGGGAGGGGGCCCATGACGGAGGCGGGGGCGGGGGTTGCTGCCCGCATTGTGGCGCCTGCGGATGGCCTGGGTGCGCCGGACGCTGCTCGAGCGATCCCGTTTGCTGGCATCCTCAGCTGCTGGCCAGAGAGAGGCCAGAGTGTGAGTGACAGGGGCCTGGAAGGCCTGTTGCTCAAGGTCAAGTCTAGCTGCTGGCTGCTCCCGAGGTTCAGCAAGGCCAACCCGACCCCTCACTCCGCAGAGGCGCCGTCTGGAGTCCAGGACAATCCCCAGGCCCTGCTGTGGGCCGGCAGCGGCAGAATGGGCAGGTCTGGGGCGGCACATGGCCGCCCCTCAGTGCCTGCTGCTGCCCCCACACAGCTGAACGTTTACCTGACAGGTCCCTCAGGCCAACCAGAGCCCCTGCCCAGCTCAGCCCCGCACTCACCTCCCCCTGCAGCACCTTCCTCCTGGAGCTCGCCCCGCCAGCCAGGCTGGTTGGCAGTGGGTCCCCGGCAGGGCTCAGCGGGCAGCACCGCTGGCTCCCCGGCACCCAGGTCCACCCCCTGCCTGGGCTTCCAGCTCAGCCTTGGAGCCAGCCAGGGGGCCCCCTGAGCACGTCACCCCCAGCCCCATCCATGCTCACGCACGCGGGCATGTGTCTTGGCGCTGGCAGTACTGGGTGTCCGCTGGGGCCCCAGAGGGGCCGCCGAGGCACAGCAGCCCCTCCTCTGCCCCATGGGGGCCCGTCGCTCCGGGCGCCCCGGCTGCGCCACGGGAGCTCTCAGGGGAGTAGCCGGAAGCCGAGGAAGAGCTCCCGGAACTGTAGCGGCGCTGGGAGCGGAGGCTGGAGGCCGGGCTCAGCTCGCTGCCCTCACTCGTGTCCTCGTCCTCGAAGAAGCCGCTCCCTCCAGTAGGGGCCGGTGAGGGGCACGGCCAGGGGGTGAGTGTCTCCCGCAGGGGGAGGCCGCCGCTTGCTCGGCCGCAGCAAGGCCAAGTCCTTGGGCCGCACGACCAGCAGCGGCTCGGCCGGGCCTGGCGGCGTCCCGGCCCGGAGGACAGTGTCGAAGGAACGCAGTGTGTCATCAGAAGGGACACCGGCGTCAGGGGAGGCCGGGAGCTCGGCCTCAGACGGCGGTCTGTGTCGCTGCCCTCAGCGGCCGGCCCGCCTGGGGGCTGTCCAGGTGGGTGGAGTTGGTTTTCTCGCTCTTGAAGCTGCTGACGGTCTCGCGGTCAGTACCGCTGAAGCAGGAGTCTGAGGAGCCCGCCTTCTGGGGCAGGGGCTCCCCCAGAGCTGCGCCGGTCGAGGGGCTGGTAGCCCCCCACTCCCGCCGGGATTCCCGGCGGCTGCTGGTCCTCATCAGGGCGCGGTCCGCCGAGCCAAGGTCAGGGAAGCTCTTGCTCAGCTCCTGGCTCAGGCTGCCCTTCAGCAGGGGGCTCAGGGGCGTGTCCACTACGCTGCTCCCGCTCCAGGGGATGCCCCCTCCGGCCAGCGGGGAGCGCTCTGAAGAGTCCGTGCTGGGAAGAGAGGGGTCCGGGATGCCCGCGTGCCTGGCGGAAGGTCTCCGACTGTCAGGGACCGAGACACGACAGAAGCTGGAGAGAGCCCCCGAGACGGGATACTCAGGCCCCACCCCGGAGCACCACGCACTCAGCTTGTCCTGCGAGCCGGGCTTCAGCATCTGGCGGTCGGCGGAGGTGACGATGACGTTGTTGCTGCCCTGCTCCCGCACCAGCTCCTGGATGTCTAGGGCAGAGCGCGACCGCCTCAGCTGCAGCCTGGGGCCCCGGGTGCCGCCCTGGTCCCGAGCCACCGCCTACCTCGAAGGGGCATGGAGTCCTCCATCCGGGGGAAGCAACTCCTGAGGCAGCGGAGGGGGAAAGGAGGAAAGGGCAGGTGAGCGGCAGGAGCGGGGACAGGCTCTAGGCGCAGAGGGGACAGGCGCGGCCTGGGGCCACTCACCGACACCTGGTTGAAGCCAAACACAGAGTGCTGGGAGCTACAGCGGACCGGGGCGTGGAACTCACTTTCCCGAAACACCGTCATCTCCACACCGGGTCCCTGGCAGGGGACCAGAGCATCTTACCTCCGTCTGCTCGGACACGCCTGGCTTTTCAGGACTGCTTCCCGCTTCCCTGACCCCGGCCGTCCCCACCTGGGCAGACTGCTGTCCCCTGGGCGGCCTCCTCCTCTGGCTCCCCCAGGGTGGAGCTGCGCTTCTCCACGATCTCGCCCCTGGTCGAACATGGCATGCAGCCGGTAGTTGACAGTCTTGATGGTGGCGAAAATGACGGCCACCACCAGGCAGTACACTCCGGCCACCAGCAGGCTGGGGGGGCAGGACCTGGGGGCGCAGCAAATCAGAGCCCGCCGGGAGCGGGAGCCTCACACCCGCGGGTGACGCTCCCACCCTCCGCAACGGCAGGGGAGGGGGGGGGGAACGCCCTCCGAGAGGGGGAAGAATAACGGGGCTTCAAGGTCAACGCACCGGGAAAGGGGAAATCGGCCCCCTGCCCGGCGGGAGCGCGCCCCGCGTCCCAGCTCCCAGACACACCCCCAGCCCTGCCGGGCGGCCGGAGCGACTCACCATGTACAGCAGGAAGGGAAGGTGAGCAGGAAGACCCAGACATAGAGGTGGAAGCAGTTGGAGAAGGTGCTCTGGTGCGGGTCGAAAAACCAACCGCCGGTGAGCGAGGCCCACACCCCTTGGCGCAGAATCTGCAGCACCTGCGACCCCATGGCCCGCGCCGCTGCTGCGCGCGCCCCTCCCGGGACCCTCATCGGGGCGGCCCCCGGCCCATGCCCCGCCTGGCGCCCGAGGGCCCCGGGGCCCGGCCTCGCGCTCACGCCATGGCCTCCCCCAGCCGGGGAGCGGGCACGGCCGGCGCGGGTGCGGGCAGGGGGCGGGGCCGGCCGGGTAGTCAGCGGGGAGGCCCGCGCGGGGGTGGAGCCGCATCAGGGCGGGGTCGGGCCCCCACCCCCCGGCCCAGAGGGGCTCCGAGGGGCCGAGCTGGCAGGCGAGTCCGGGACGCGGGCCAGGCAGCCGCCGGCAGCATCCAGAGGTGGGCGTGGGGTGGGCGTTCCGGGGTTGCAAGCGTCGGTTCTCTCGGCTCCGGCCCGGGAGAGCCCGGGACCCGGAGGTCCACTTCGGGGTCACAGGTCACTCGTTTAGGGCTTCGCGCTGGCCCGGCTTCAGCGGGATCCGACCCAAGGGGAGGCCGGAAGAAGGAGCCGCGAGCCGCCAGCCTGCCGCGGCGCATGCGCCCTGCCGGTCCAGTTGGGACCCGGAAAAGGAAAACCTGCCGGCACCAGGGCGCAGGCGCGGGGCGGTGTGGGCGCCCGGAGTCGGGGAGCCCTGCGGGCGTGCGCAGAGCCGGGTCTGAGGGAGGAGACGAGGCTACAAGTTGCGGCGCTTCACCGCATGCGCACAAGCAGGCACGGCCGCCCTGGCGGAGGCCTGACGCGGAACCGAAGGGTTAGTTGAGTGGCCATTGGTGGCACGCAGTTAATTGGCGCGAAGCTCTGCCAATGAGCTCTGGAGGCGGGGACAAGGGTGGAGGCGTGAAGTCCCACGCGGTGGGAAGCGCTCAGCGCCGCGGGAGCCGCCGCGCCTGGCCCGCCCCCTCCCGTGCAGGTCCTCGACGTCACGCGCGGCCCCGAGGCTCTACTTCCGGGTCAGAGGCGGGCGTGGCGTGGGCGAAAGACTCCCCTGGGCAGGCAGAAGCAATCAAACCCGGAGGCGTCGTTTCCCTTAAAAGGGACAGGCGCAGGATCTTGGGCTGGACCCACTGAGCGTGCGGGAGCTTTAGGAGTACACTTAGGGACGGCGGTGTCGGGGTTTCGCCCGCGGCACGGGCCGTAAGGAGCAGCGGGTTCTCCAGGTAAAGGTGAGCGTTAGACCACCTGTTCAGGAGCCCGGTGGGATGCGGCCGGCCTCCAGTCCCCGCGCCCGCGCCCCGCTGCCCACTTCAGAGAGGGAAGCAAGAGGCGCAGCGACTAGAGACCAAGATCAGACTAGCTTGGCCCGGTTCCCAGGCGCCTGCCTTGTAGCAGAAGCCGAGGGCGAGCCTGGCCCGGCAGGGACTTAGGCTCGACCCTGGCCTGCGGTCCTCCTCCGGCCCCCCCCCGGTCCCGCCTACCCGGGAACTCCCGGCCCGGCCGCCCGCGCTTCTGGGAGGGGAGCGGTGCTCCCGCCCGCGTCATCTGATGCTGTTTCCTGCAGAAGGAGAAGAGCGGAAAAAGTGAAACTCCACCCTCCACCTCTGCCTCCCGCCCCCGGGGCCAAAGTACAAAGGGAGGGAGGAAGAAGGGAACGGGGCTGGAGCCGTCGGCCCGGAGAGCCCGGCCGGGAGGAGCGCTCGCGCAGCCCAGGACGCTCGGGCCAGCCCTGCGCCGAGACGACCCGGCGGAACCCGGGAGCCGCGGGCTCCCGCTGGCCCGCCTGTCCTTGGCCCGAGCCCGAGCCAGGCTCCCAGGACTGAGGACAGACGCGCGGGCCCCTCAAACCGGCCATGGTGAGACGCCGCAGGCGCCGGGGTCCCACCCCCCACGCCTGACCACACTGGCCGGGTGGCCCCTCCTCTCGAAACCCGAGATGCGGGGGCCGGGGGCGAGACTCCTGGCTCCGCAGAGAGGCGTGGGTCTGGGGCTGAGCCACGGCCCGGATGCCCGGGCTCTGGGACTAGGGCCTCTGTAGCCGGCAAGGGTGGGGACCGGGGGCACCCTAGGAAGGCCCCCCACGCCCCAACATCGGATCCCAGCCATGGAGCCCTTGAAGAACCTCTTCCTCAAGAGCCCGCTGGGGTCATGGAACAGCGGTGGGGGCAGTGGGGGCGGCAGCGGCTGGCCTGAGGGGTCGCCGAAGGCAGCAGCGTACGCCAATCCGGTGTGGACAGCCCTGTTTGACTACGAGCCCAACGGGCAGGACGAGCTGGCGCTGCGGAAGGGGGACCGTGTGGAGGTGCTGTCCCGGGATGCGGCCATCTCGGGGGATGAGGGCTGGTGGGCGGGCCAGGTGGGCGGCCAAGTGGGCATCTTTCCATCCAACTATGTGTCCCGGGGCGGCCCGCCCCTGCGAGGTGGCCAGCTTCCAGGAGCTGCGGCTGGAGGAGGTGATTGGCATCGGCGGTTTCGGCAAGGTGTACCGTGGCAGCTGGAGGGGTGAGCTGGTGGCCGTGAAGGCGGCTCGCCAAGACCCCGACGAGGACATCAGCGTGACAGCCGAGAGCGTTCGGCAGGAGGCCCGGCTCTTCGCCATGCTGGCGCATCCCAACATCATCGCCCTGAAGGCCGTGTGCCTGGAGGAACCCAACCTGTGCCTGGTGATGGAATACGCGGCCGGGGGCCCCCCTGAGCCGGGCCCTGGCCGGGCGCCGTGTGCCCCCCACGTGCTGGTTAACTGGGCTGTGCAGATTGCCCGCGGGATGCATTACTTGCACTGTGAGGCCCTGGTGCCCGTCATCCACCGAGACCTCAAGTCCAACAACAGTAAGTTCTCGGGAGCACGGCTGGAGGGTGGCATGGCGCGCGCGCACGACCGTCCACAATGATGGTCACTCCCTTAGCCCACCCAGGAGTCTCCTGGGGCCAGCTCTCCTGTCCTAGGGAGCCCTAGCCGACTAGGGCTATCCATGGGCTCATGTGGGCCCCAAAGCACGACTCATAAGCACGCAAGGGAGCCCTGATCACCCCAGTGCCAGGGTGAAAAACCAGGAGCAGGCCAGAGCAATAGGGCAGTAGGGAGGTGTTTACGTTGCATGCGGCCGACCCGGTTCAATCCCCGGCATCCCATATGGTCCCTCAAGACCACCAAGGAGTAGTAATTCCAGAGTGCAGAACCAGGAGTAACCACCGAGCATGGCAGGGTATGGCCCAGAGAGCCAAAAGGAAAAGCCAGGAGCTCTGGCCAGGGACGCTCAGGGGCGGAGCACATGCAGACCAGGTGTGGCCCCGGCGCTGCTGGTCCCTGGGACAGGACAGGAAGGACCCTTCGGTGGCACCTGGCGTGGCACAAATGGGCGGGGGTAAGGGAGCCTGTGCATGGGTCAGAAGCAGCTTTCTGAACCCGTCAGTAGGGGCCTGGGCTCAGGAATTGGGGCACCTCCGCGCCCCAACACACACTCATGCTGGGTCTCCTCCATTCACGTGGGCAGCTTCGGGCCAGAGATGGGGGCACCCTGTGATGGTCAAGGCAAAGACCAGGCCTGGCCCCTCGCCCTCTCCTCTCCCTCTCCTCCTTGTCTGTCCTCTGCCTTCTTATTGCCGCTCACAGCCTCAAAGTCAGACTTTGTGAAACGGGAGTGCCTGAGGGTCAGAGCTGGCCTAACGGGCTGGTGGGCCCTGGTGTCTTTCTGATGTCCGCGTGGGGGGGTGACAAGCCCTGGTCCCCGAGTGCCTGTGCGGTCCCGACCCAGCTGGAGGCGGGTTCAAGGGCGATCCAGCACCGGCCTTGTCAGGGCCCAGGACAAACCAGTGGCAGCTTCCGGGCTCCATAGAGCAGGTTTCACAGCAGGCTGAAAGCGGACAGCAGGAGCCAACAGTTAGAGGGTGCACGGGCTCAAGCCAGAGAGTAAACGGTGGTGCAGGAGCAGCTGGACGGTCAGCGCTTGGCGAGGTGGACGTGGCTACCTGGTGGCTCCTGGCATGGACCGAGCATCTGGGGGGTCTTGGAGAGACCCACAGACCTTGCCAGGAGGGGCTGCCAGCCCACCACCCTTGACCTCCCGGCGCGCCCCTCTCCAGGGACCCCCCACTCCCTTCCCAGCCTGAAGGGGATTCCCCGAAGGCCCTGGGGAGGGGGACCCCTATCTACTGTTTTTCCTCCAGTTTTCTTTCCAGAGAAAATGGAACAATAGCCCGGCCTACGCTCCCCGCCCTCCTCCGGCCTCTGCTCCCGCCTCCCCACCGTTTCCTGCATTTCCTGCAGCCTGAGCCGGCTTCCTGCCTCTGCTCCAGCCGGGCCTGCCTCCCAGGCCAGCTGCCTGCAGGGAAGGAAAGGGGGTGGGGGTCTGCAGGAGAGGAAGGAGCCGGGATCACACCCCCCACCCCCCCATTCCCCCTGCCTGCCTGGGGCGGGGAGGACAGCAGGTGCCCTCAGCGCCCCAAGCCCGACCTCCCACCTTGCAGACCCCTGTCCTGGGCTTGGGGTACTGTCTGCCAGATTGGGGGAGCCCCAGGACTGGGGGTGCAGGCAGGAAACAATGGCGTGATTTTCCTGGACAATGAGGGCCTTGTGCGGAAGCTTGGCGGGAGAGGAGGGGAATTCTCCAAGCCCACGAGTCACAGGACTGACCAGCCAGCCCGTCCTGGGCCTGACCTCCCCCGAGTCTCCCCAAAGGACCCCCTACACACCAGATGCAGACCTGGCCCGGGCCTCCCCAAAAGGAGAAGTAGGGAGCAGGGGAGGAAAGCGGAAGAGGTGTGGGCTGCTTTGAGCCTCCAGAGGCCCAGCCCACAGCAGGGAGGGGCTGGGGCCCGAGAGCCGAGACCCCCAGCTCCTGCTTCTGCAGAAAGCAGGGGTCAACATCAGACAGAACCACTTAAGTTGGCACATCCTGGCAATAGGTGGAGAAAAGCGGGGACGGGGTGCAGGTTGGCGGGTCAGGGTGAGGCCGCGGTGTCAGGTCCGACCCCAGATTAGCTGCTAGGTGAGGCCCAGCCTCCAATCCAGCCACTGAGGGCCGCTGGCCTCCAGCACTGAGGCGCTAGGCCGGTGGCTCCCAGGTACCCATGTCTGCGTGTGAGCTGGAGTGGGGTTTCCTGGGTGGAGGGTCCCGAGCTCCCCCAACGGGCCGACGCTGCAGAAGCACGTGGCGGGGGCAGGTAGGAGCCACCAGGGCACGGCCCTGGCACGCCACTGAGACTTGGCACTGCGGCCACTTTCCGGTCCCGGGAAGAGGAGGGTGCGCGGGAGAGTCCGAGAACCAGGGAGCTTCGCCCCTTTGGGGTGTTGATGAAGAGGTGTGGACGTCAGGGGAGGCCCTGGGCAGTGCGGCCCATGGTGTGAGTGGCAAGTGGGCTGTGAGGAATGCCAGCGGGGGGGGGCAGCCGGCACCTGGGGGGCCCAGACAGCAGCGGCTGAAGGGCCTGAAAAAGACGGGTGGGCCTCGAGGACGCCACACCAAGGCTTGCACGGAGGGTGGGCCGCTTGCCTGGTTCCCCACGAGGCCCCGAGTGCGGGGAGACCCCTCTGACCCGGGAAACTAGAGGCCCCGGTCTACCCCCTCCCCTTTGGATTCTTCTGTGACTTGCTGCCTCCTCGCCAGGCTGTTAGGTGCCTGCCCCGCCCCACACTGCCCTGGCTGGGGTGCCGTCAGCCCCCGAGGCTGAGGAGGTGGGCACAGAGTCACACGCCCTGTGTCCTTCCGATTCGTCTTTCAAAGCCTCTGAGGCCCTGTTCGCCTCAGTGGGAAACAGGCCCGTCGCTGCTTCTCCTTTCTGTAAGGACAGTGGTGGCCCCTTTCGGTCAAAGGGGGCCCTGCCCTCTCCTCCCCCTCAGACCTCTCCCTTCTAGTGCGTCCCGTGCCCAGGGCAGCTGCCCTGGCCGCGATCACCGCCTGCCCACCTCTCTCTCAGCCAGAGGTCCCCCTGCTCCCCACCCCCAGCGAGGTGCCGATTTACGCTTCAGCAGAACCACCAGACTCGGGGCCCGGACAGCAAGCCCCCACAGCTGCCAGGCTGCGGGTCTCTGCTGAACGTGGTCTCAGCTGTGAGGGTGCAGGCTCGAACCATGCCAGCGGTTGGCATTTCCGCGTCAGCTGCAGGAGACCCAAGTTGTCATCATGCTCGGTACCGAGGGAGGGTGGCACCATCTGATGCCACGTGTGCTAGAGCCCACTAGAGGGGCCATCCCGCCACCCTCCGGAAATGCTGGTTGCTCTTTATTTCTTTGGTGGGGAGGTTGTTGGGCCACGCCGGTGGTGCCCCGGCATACTCCTGGCTCTGCGCTTGGGGGTCGCTTGAGGCAGTGCTCCTGGAACCATTTGCAGGAGAGCTGATGGGACGCAACCCCAGGTGGGCCCGGCGAGACAAGCGCCTCCCCCTGTTCTCTCTCCGGGCCCAGAAGTGTTGGTTTTGTCTTAATCTCCCCCAAACCTAGCTGCGAGCTCTTCAAAGCTGGATGCCCGCACGCCAACAGTGCTGCCCAGCTGTCTCTGGGGACCGGCCATGTGTCCTGGCTCCTCCCTCCTCCCCTCTGCGGAGCCCCGAGCACCCAGAATCTACCCCTCCTTTTTCCAGTCCTGCTGCTGCAGCCCATTGAGGGCGACGACATGGAGCACAAGACCTTGAAGATCACGGACTTCGGCCTGGCCCGCGAGTGGCATAAGACCACGCAGATGAGCGCTGCGGGCACCTACGCCTGGATGGCCCCTGAGGTCATCAAGGCCTCCACCTTCTCCAAGGGCAGTGATGTCTGGAGGTGAGCTCTGGGGCCGCAGAGGGCAGCTGCCAAAACCTCAGGCTGGGGGCGGAGAGATAGATCAGAGGGTAGAGTCCTAGTCTGACACGTAGCTGATACAGGTTCAATCCCTGGCACCCTTAGGGTCCCCCAAGAACTGGTCCCTGAGCTCAGAGCCAAGAACAATCCCTGAGGGACCGGAGCGATAGTGCAGCAGGTAGGGCGATTGCTTACATGCAGCCCACCGGGTTTAATCCCCCAGCACCCATATGGTCCGCAAAGCACTCCAGCCAGGAGTGATCCCTGAGAATCGCTGGATGTGACCCAAGAGCCAAAAAAAAAAAAAGTGGGGCTGGAGCGATAGCCCAGCGGGTAGGGCGTTTGCCTTGCACACGGCTGGCCTATGCTGGCCCGGGTTCCCATATGGTCCCCCGAGCACCGCCAGGAGTAATTCCTGAGTGCAGAGCCAGGAGTAACCCCTGAGTATAGCCGGGTGTGACCCAAAAAAGCAAAAAAAAAAAAAAAAAAAAAGAAAAGAAAAAAGAGTAAGCCCTGAGCCCTGCCGAGCATGGCCCGAAATCGAGAGGGAATAAACCCAAACACCAAAATCTCGGGCTGGAAACTGGAGATGTGTGACGGGTGCTTGCCCTGCGGCGCAGATTCCTCGTATGGTCACTGGCATTGACCACGCCACCTCATGCTCCCCAAGCGCCGCTGCTAGTGATTCCTGAAGGCAGAGATGGGAGGCGAACCCTGAGCACCGCCATGTGGGACCACCCCCACCCTCCAAAATAAAAAACCTAGGGGCTGGAGCGATAGCACAGCGGGAGGCGTTTGCCTTCCACACAGCCGACCTGGGTTTGATCCCCGGCATCCCATATGGTCCCCGAGCACCGCCAGGAGTAATTCCTGAGTGCAGAGCCAGGAGTAACCCCTGAGCTTTGCGGGTGTGACCCAAAAAGCAAAAAGAAAGAAAAACCCAAAAACAAAATAAAAACCTAGGCTGAGGAGATAAGCGGAATCGGGAGGGACTGCGGGCAGCGCGGCGAGCCACTCCCTTGTCTGGCCCGCAGCCGGGGTGCTGCTGTGGGAGCTGCTGACCGGCGAGGTGCCCTACCGGCATCGACTGCCTCGCCGTGGCCTACGGCGTCGCGGTGAACAAGCTCACGCTGCCCATCCCGTCCACCTGCCCGAGCCCTTCGCGCAGCTCATGGCAGGTAAGGGCCCGGGCGGGAGGGGGCAGGGACACCCCTCACGCGCCACCCCGCGCTTCCAACGTGCTGTGTCCCCAGACTGCTGGGCCCAGGACCCCCATCGCAGACCCGACTTCGCCTCCATCTTGCAGCAGCTGGAGGCCATAGAGCGCAAGTCCTGCGGGAAATGCCCAGGGATTCCTTCCACTCCATGCAGGAAGGCTGGAAGAGAGAGATCCAAGGCCTCTTCGACGAGCTGCGGGCCAAGGAGAAGGTGCGCGCGAGGGTAGAGGTGTTGGGCACAGCGTGGCGGCCTGGGCCTGGGTTCGTTCAGGCCCGACCTGACTCCCCTGCCTCCACCCCACCCGGACGCACACAGGAATTACTGAGCCGGGAGGAGGAGCTGACGCGCGCGGCGCGTGAGCAGCGATCGCAGGCGGAGCAGCTGCGGCGGCGCGAGCACCTGCTGGCTCAGTGGGAGCTGGAGGTGTTCGAGCGCGAACTGACGCTGCTGCTGCAGCAGGTGGACCGCGAGCGGCCGCACGTGCGCCGTCGCCGCGGCACCTTCAAGCGCAGCAAACTCCCGCGCGCGGGACGGCGGCGAGCGCATCAGCATGCCTCTGGGTAAGGGGCGGGCTCCAACGCGCCGCGCCGCCATTGGCTGCGTGGGCGGAGGCGGGGGGCAGGCGGTCAGCTAGCTGCACCCGGATTGGTTCTGGGCGCTAGTGGGTGGCCCCATGAGCTGCAGGCTGAGGGGCGGGGCCGAGAAGTGTTTGCTCCCGGGGAGGGCGGGCTCTGAAGTGCATATTTGCATGGCGGCCTGGGAGTGGCTGCGGGCGTGAAGGGGCGGGGCGTCTCCTGGGAACCGCGGTCTACACCCAGCTTCTGTTAGTGGCCGGAGTCCAGGCCCTTCTCTAAGGATTTAAATCCTTAATTTTTTTTCCTTACTTAAAGCCCCGGAGCCCAGGGAGCCACCAGTAAGGCCGGCCAGGCTCCTGCAGATGCCATGCTAAACCATAAGTCTGCATTGCAGCGTAGTCTGGGGCCGGGTTTGGGCCATCAGCAAACACTTTCCTTCCCTCCTCTCCCAACCCCAGACTTCAAGCACCGCATCACCGTGCAGGCCTCGCCCGGCCTAGACCGGAGGAGAAATGTCTTCGAGGTCGGGGCCGGAGACTCGCCCCACCTTCCCCCGTTTCAGAGCCATTCAGTGTAAGCGCTTAAGCCTCCCCTTCCGCACCCTTGATCCGGCGGAACCCTCTGCTCCTGTGCCCCTGTCGGTCTAGACTGCCCTGAGTTCCCAGAGTGAGGGGCGGGTCCGGGATGTTGAGATCTCTACCACCAATTGCTTGATACTACACCACTGATTCTCCCGGCCACTTGGCTAATCTTAACTCAGCAACGTTATTGCTCTCCTCTAATGCTCAGTAGAGACAGAAAGGAAGAGCCACCTGCCCACCCGCACAGCTAACTAGGAGCAGAGCCAGAATCCCCGCCCTGCAGCGTGCGGCAGGGTCTAAGTGGCCGCCCAGGACAGAGGGGCCACAGCCCGCCCCAGTCATGTTCCTGGGCCCAGAGTCCCCGGACCCAGAGCTGACCCCGAGTGACAGAGCCCCGGCGCCCTGTCCTCTCTGGCATTGCCCCTGGAGCCTGACTCCTGGCGGGAGGCAGGATCAGGGCTCTTGACTTGGCTAAACTGGTCCCTCCTGCAATCCCACAGTGGAGCCTGCAGAACCAGGCCTGGCCTGGGGCCGCCAGTCCCCCGCCGCCTGGAGGACTCCAGCAACGGAGAGCGGCGAGCATGCTGGGCTTGGGGGCCCAGTTCCCCAAGCCCGGTGAAGCCCAGAATGGGAGGTGAGCGCCTGTATGGCCCTGTCGCGGGATCCCCTGCCCGTTATAGTCCTGAGGCTCACAAACGGCTCCCCTACTCCCACCCCGCCCCAGGAGACGGTCCCGCATGGACGATGCCGCCTGGTACCTGGATTCAGATGACTCCTCCCCCTTGGGGTCCCCTGCCACACCCCCCAACACTCAATGGTGAGTAAGTGGCAGAAGGCAGGACAGCGTGGCACTGTCACTCCACTCACTGGACATGGGCTCACACAGGCGGGCCGGTCCTGGACTCCACATCCGGCCTAGAGGCTCACAGTGGGCTGGTCCCTTGCCACAATGCCCAGAACAGGCTCTGTCGCGACAACACTGGGGGTTCCGTGGCCTTCTCCTGAGTCACAAGTGCATCGTCAGATTTCTTGTGTTTGTTTGAATCGCACCAGCAGTGCTCAGGGCACGCTCCTGGCTCTGTAGCTCGGGGTCATTCCTGGTGGAGCTGGCACCACTTTGCATGATGGGATCAAACCTGGGTAGCATGTGCCACGCAGGCGCCCCTTCCTGCTGTCCTATTGCCCTGGCCTCACAGATGGTGTCTTTTCCAGGGGGAAGGGGGTTTTTCCGAGTCACACCCCACAACCCTCAGGGGGTTACTCCTGGCTCTGCTCAGAAATTACTCCCGGTGGTGCTCAGGGAACCATGTGGGATGCCGGGGATCGAACCTGAGTCAGCCACATGCCAGGCAGACACCCTCCACGCTGTGCTATCGCTCCGCCCCAGATGTTGTCTTGATATCAGACGTGTCTGATGGAAGAGCCCCGTGTTAACTTGCAATAATAAGGCGAAGTTATTGAGACTAAAAGACCTGTGTAGTATCAGGGAGGAAAACGTGTCCAGAGCCTAGCAGGACATTTCCTAAGCCCACCTCCCACACAGGCTTTGCGGAGGGCAGGCAGGCAAGGACGGTACCGCACGCTGAGTATCCGCCCCCCGTCAGAGGGGAGAGGAGAGCAGGCTTCCGGCCCTGCTCCGTGGCTCCAGGACTCTGCCCAAAGAGAGGATTTGTGGAGGGGGCCAGAGCCGTAGTCCAGTGAGTGGGCGTGTGCCTTCTAGGTGTCCAGCGGAATCGAACCTTAACAACCCATATGGTCCCCTGAACCCTGCGAGGAGGATCCCTGAGCAGAGCCAGGAGTAAACCTGAGCATCACAGGCGAGCCAAAAAGAAAAACAATCAGTTTCTCAGACCAGGGGCTGTGGGAACCTCCACCTCTCCTTGCCTTCACCGCATTCTCTGCCCTTTCCTGTTTTGGTTTGGGAATTTTTTTAGCCCCGCCCGCTGTGCTGAGGGCTCTAGCTCTGTTCTCAGGGTACCTTGGTAGGTTAGCAGGACCGTATGGTTCTGAGGACCACACCCGGTCGGCGTGTGTGAAGCTGGCGCCCCTACATGCCGCTCTGTCTCTCCGGCCTATTTTCGCTTGCCTTGAGGTGCCGAAGTTCTGCTCGCGGTCCTCCGGGTCAGAGCTGGCTCGGGAAGGCAGAACTGGAGCAGCTGCTACACACGTCAGGGGCTTCTGGAAGGTTTTGGGTTTGTTTTTTTTTTTTCTTTTTTGGGTCATACCCGGCAATGCTCAGGGGTTACTCCTGGCTCTGCACTCAGGAATTACTCCTTGCGGTGCCCGGGGGACCATATGGGATGCCGGGATCGAACCTGGATCAACTGCGCGCAAGGCAAACTCCATCCCCACCGTATTATCGCTCCGGCCCCTTGCTTCTGAACTTGACTAATTAGCCGTCAATTGGTGACTGACGTCTATCTCTAGCCTATCCCCAGACAGGTGTGGAGCTGAAATTTCCAGCCCTTATCCCAGAGTTGGATTCTTGACAAACAGACCCCCCATCCTTAGGGGCTTTCCAGAAGCCACCGGCAGGGCTGGAGAGATTGTGCAATGGGCTAAGTGCCGGCTTTCCTTGCTGGAGGCCCTCACCAGTGTTCCTGAGGTCAGGAATGACCCTCTAGCACGCAGCTGTTAGAGCCCCTGACTATCTCTGGGTGTGACCCCAAAACAAAGTGGGCCAGAGGTATAGTACAGTGGTAGGGTATTTGCCTTGCATGCAGCTGGTGCACGTTCGATTCCTGGCACCCCCATATGATTCTCTGTGCTCCACCAGGAATGAGGAGCCAGCAGTAAACCAGTAAACCTTGAGCTCTGCTGAGTGTGGCCCAGAAAACAAAAAATACTAACACAAATAAAGTTATTAGCTCTTCTGTGGCTAAAAAGAGCTTCTTAAGGCAGGAGTAAGTGCTGAGCACCACCAGGTGGGGGCCGCTTAAGGTTAACAAGTGATTTCCTACTGTTTTGTTTTGGGCCACACCCAGCAGTGCTCAGGGCTTCGCTTCTTGTGTCTGTGCTCAGGGTTCATTACTGGTGGGACTCCGGGGACCATATGGGGTGCTGAGGATCGAACCGAGTCGGTCTCGTGCAAGGCTAGCGCCCTCCTCGCTGTGCTATCTTTCCGCCCAGAGAATTCCTAGGGTTTAGAATCAGAATGTCTCTGCCGATGGAGCTGAGCCCAAGCCGACACTGCTTAACAGTTTCAACTTCACAGAAGGGCCATCACGGCTACAGCCGGTGACCGGGTCCCCTGGCAGAGGGCTCCCCAACCCTCAGGATAAGCCCAGGGTGGAGGGCCGGAGCAATAGCACACCGGGAGGACGTTCACCTGCATGCGGCCATCCTGGGTTCAATCCCTGGCATCTGCCAGAGTAATTCCTGATTCCCCCAAGTACCGCCAGGAGTAATTCCTGAGTGCAGAGCCAGGAGGAACCCCTGAGCATCGCTGAGTGTGACCCAAAAAGGTGTGTGTGTGCGCGCGTGTGTGTAAGCCCAGGTGGAGCTCAGTGGAGGGCCTGAGCACACCCCTGGGCCCTGGGCAGTCCCAGTGCCGGCCTGCGGCTATTTAGGGGAAAGGAGCTGCGCGTGACTGACCAGTTTGGATCTCCAGCACCTCTTAGAGTCCACTGCGCTGGCCAGGAGTGACCCCTGAGCGCAGAGCCTCAGGGGCGTGTTGTCCAAGGAGCTGGGAGCATTCAGGCAGTGTTCGGGAGCAGCCGCTCCTCAGCCGGCCCTGGGCTGGGTTGTTTGGAGAGAGGCAGTGGCCAGGCCTGGACCGTGGCAAAGCTCACCTTTCCCAGCTGTGGCTTCGTCCACTCCTGCTCCGGGAGCTGCAGCCTGCCCGTCCCCAGGATAAGGGGGACCTCCCAGAGGCATTTGGGGAAGACCATCACGATCACCTCTTTTTTGGGGGATTACCCCAGCGATGCTCAAGGGTTACTCCTGGCTCTGCATTCAGGAATTATTCCTGGCGGTGCTCTGGGGACCATATGGGATGCCGGGTCAAGGAAAACTCCCGACCCCCTGTACTATTGCTTTGCTTTGGCCCTGAACCACTTTTTTTTTTTTTTTTTTTTTTTTTGCTTTTTGGGTCACACCCGGCAATGCTCAGGGGTTACTCCTGGCTCTGCACTCAGGAATCACTCCTGGCAGTGCACGGGGACCATATGGGACGCCGGGGGGATCGAACCCGGGCCGGCACAGGCTGGCCGCGTGCAAGGCAAACGCCCTACCCGCTGGGCTATCGCTCCGGCCCCTGAACCACTTTTTTTTTTGCCTTTTTTTTTTTGGGGGGGTCACACCCCACAATGCTCAGTGGTTACTCCTGGCTCTGCACTAAGGAATTACTCCTAGCAGTGTTCAGGGGACCATATGGGATGCCAGGAATCAAACCCGGATCGGCCGGGTGCAAAGCAAACGCCCTCCCCGCTGTGCTGTCGCTCCGGCCCCCCCACACCACCTCTTTAATGAGGGCGTCCCCAGTCCCCCTGGCCTACACTCAGGCCCACCAGAGGCCAGTCCAGAGCGGACCCGCGTTGGGATGTGGAGACAAGCAAAGGCCGGAGCGATAGCCCAGCGGGTAGGGCGCTTGCCTTGCACGCGGCCGGCTCATGCCGGCCCGGGTTCGATCCCCGGCATCCCATATGGTCCCCCAAGCACTGCCAGGAGTAATTCCTGAGTGCAGAGCCAGGAGGAACCCCTGAGCATTGCCGGTGTGACCCAAAAGCAAAAAAAAAAAAAAAGGATGGCAGCCTATGCCTGACCACTCTGAGCCAGGGCGTGGCCTGACATTCCGCTCTGGCAGGCCGGGACACGCCTCTCTGTGCCCCCGCTGCCTTGGCCCTGGCACAGGGGCGGTGCTGTGAGCCCCAACACTGGAGTGGAGCCCGGGGCCCCAGAGGTGCCCTGGGGTGCACATGGGCACAGGGCTGGCCTGCGGTGAGGAGCTCAGCTGCCCCGCCCACCCTGGGTCGAACAGCCCACAGCCCCTACTTGGTAGTTGTTGTGGGGTTGTAGTTGTTGTCAGGGTTTTTGGGGCCATGCTGGGGGCTTACTCCTCTCCACACTGAGGAATCACTCCTGGCAGTGTGTCAGATGCCATATTGGATGCTGGGGATAGAACCTGGGTCAGCTACAGCAAGGCAAGTTCGCTACCCAATGTACTGCGGATCACGCCTCCTTTTCCTTTTTCTTTTTTGGGTCACACCTGGCAGTGCTCAAGGGTTACTCATGGCTCTTCGCTCAGGAATTACTCCCTGGCGGTGCTGGGGGCCATATGGGATGCCGGGGATCAAACCTGGGTCAACCACATGCAAGGCAAACGCCCTCCCGCGGGCTGTATTATCACTCTGGCCCCCCACTTTTTGTTTTTGTGCCGGTCCCCTGGCAGTGCTCAGGGCTTACTCTGACTCAGGGGTCACTGCAGGAAGTGTTGAGGGAACTGTGTGGTGCCAGGGATCGAGCCCAGCACGGTCACAGGCAAAACAAGCTTCTTACTCTGGTTCAGCACTCCAACTGTTTGTTTTTTTTTCTTTTTTGGGTTACCCCGACAATGCTCAGGGGTTACTCCTGGCTCGTGCTCAGGAATTACTCCTGCAGTGCTCAGGGGGACCATATGGGATGTGGGATTCAATCCGGCCGGCAGCTTAAGGCAAACACCCTCCGCACTGTACTTTGGCTCCAGTCCCACAACCCCAACTTCTTAAAGATCAGAGAGAACCTCTGTGTATGTATAAAACAGACTAACACACAAACCCCCACATCCCCGAAAGTGGAGGTCAAGAAGACAGACACACAGGCCCCCAGGCGCCCGCCCTAGGCCCCGGCACCGCAGGAGTAATTCCGGTGCGAGCCAGGATAACCAGCAGCGGGGACCCAAAAAAAAAAAAAAAAAGAAGACACACAAAACCCAGATACACAGGTGGGGTCAGGGAGAAAGTCGGAGCGGGGGTGGGAAGCAATTCCATCCTTGTTCCAGCCCCTTCTTGGGGTTCCTGCCTTCTGCTGGCCTAAACTTGTGCCCTGTCCCCCACCCATCTGCAGGTAACCCACCCAGGCCAAGCCCAGAGCCGGAGGAACCCGGCGAGCCGGCCCGAGCGGGCAGCGGCGGCTCGGGGACGCCCAGGCTGATCCAGCGCGCGCTGCTGCGTGGCACCGCCCTGCTGGCCTCTCTGGGCCTGGGCCGAGACCTGCAGTCCCCAGGGGGCCGCGGGGAGCCCGCAGCCACGCCCCCACGCCTCCCGCCCCGCGTCCCCTGTTGAGCCGCCCCGTCCCCCGCTTATCCGCTTCTCACCCAAGAGGCCCGACGCCCCACCTCACCTCTAAGCCCCGACACTCCCGCCCGCGCACCCCGTGCCGCTGCTGTTGGAACTGGGCGTCCCCAGCGGCCAGCCATCAGCCAAGAGCCCCCGGCGCGAGGAAGAGAGGCGTGGTGAGTGGCCCGGCCTTCTTCGGTGTTGACCGGTGGAGGGTGGGTCCAGCAGGACAGCAGGTCCCGAAGGCCCTCGGGTCACAGGGCCCAGCTGTGACAGCCCCCCAGGCAGCCTGCCAGCACCGGCTGTCCTTGCCGCTGTCGTTCAGAGGACAGTGGGGCCAGGGCACACGTGTGCAGGTTTCCTTCCGAGCACTTGGGCGGCCGTGGTTTGGTGTCTGAATGTACCAGTTCCCTGAGTTAGAGCTCGGGGCTGCCTGTTAGGAGCATTCCCGGTTAAAGGCCATGAGGCCTTCCAGGCCCCTCGGGGTCCACAAGGGCCTCGGGGCCAGGGAGAGAACCCAGAGGCCTGGGGAACGTGATGCGGCTCTGGGCTTGGCCAGGTGCCACACGTATGGGCCCTCTAAGCACTAACCAGAGACCTGAAAACAAGAGCGGAAGGAAGAAAGGGAGGAGGGGGCTGGAGAGGGCGGCGGGCAGGGCGCCGCCTCCGCACAGCTGACCCAGGTTCAAGCCCCAGCTCCCTTAGATCCCCTGAGCCCTCCGGGAGTGATCCCTGAGCACAGAGCCAGGAGAAAGTCCTGAGCACTGCCAGAGGGAATGAGAGAGGGAGATTCGCAGACCCCAGGAAGAGGGGCCGTGCTCAGACCCGCCTGCATGGACTCGGTGGGGCTGTGAGGACAGCCCCTACTGATGGGGAAACTGAGGAGGTGGGGAGTTTCTGCCTGCCTGACTGTGCCCCCTCCCTAGGAAGTGCTGTCTCCCCGCCGCCAGGAATATCCCGCTCAGCTCCCGCACCCCGGCACCCCACGCTTCTCCGCCCCTGGGCCTCATCAGCCGGCCTCGGCCCTCACCCCTGCGCACCCGCATCGACCCCTGGAGCTTCGTGTCAGCCGGCCCCCGGCCTTCACCCCCTGCCCTCTCCACAGCCCGCACCCGCGGGCACCCTGGACCTTGTTCCCAGACTCGGACCCCTTCTGGGACTCCCCACCTACCAACCCTTTCGGGGCCCTCAGGACTGCAGGGCGCAGACCAAAGACATGGGTGCTCAGGCCCCATGGACGCCGGAGGCAGGGCCCTGAGCCACCACATACACTGGAACGCGGGCAGCCACGCCCGCTGCCTTGACCCCAGGGACCCCGCCCCCTGCAGGGGGTCAGGAACACTACACTGCACAGGAAGCCTTCACACTGGAGGGGCTGCACCCCCACTCACCTGCAACCTGTGGGACCCTCCCAGCCTGCCTGCCCGCTGGGGCCCGACACTGCCCAGCCGGTTGGGAGGGGCTGCCAGTCTCAGGGAATTGCGCCTGGCGTGCAGGAGGAGGGGTGCAGGGAGAGGGGCCCCCTCCCCTCTCACCAGCACTTGGGACCAAGCCTGCCCCTATGGCTCCTGCCCCCTCAGGTCATCTGGGTTAGAGGCGCTCCGGGTGCCTTTCTGCTGCCCAGCCAGTCCCTCAGGCCTGAGCCTCGGGGTCCAATGAAGCCAAATAAACTCGGAGGCGTCTCCCCAGGGAGAGCCTGTCGCCTTTCTAGGGAGTAACCCGGATCCAGCTCAGGGTATCTCACCTGGGGGGCAGCACACGGCCGCACCCACAGCTCTGCCCCTTGCCATTCTCACCACAGAAGGCGCCCCCATCCTGGGACCCCTCTTGGCCCGCTGCCGACAGCCCACCACGGCACCTGGGGGCTCGTCTCGCCTGGACAGCTCCTCATGGGCTCTGCCTGTGGCATCAGCTCCCAACAGCCCCCCAGTTCCTGGAAGTGGTGGTCTAAAGGGTGGGGGCATAGTCACGTGAACTAGCTCGGCTTGCGTGCTCGTGGGGGACTGGGTGAACCCCGGTTGGGAAAGGACCTGGTGTCTTCTTGTTAGGGCTTGTGGACAGCCTGGTGGTCCGCCCTCCCTGCACCCCACCCTCCACTGCAGTGAGCCGGCACATCACCTGGGGGGCGTGGGCGCGGCCCCCGGTCACCCTCAGCGGTCGTGCCAGAGCCTGCCCGCCCTCCAGCCGCCCGCTGGCACCTCCTCCCGCCCACCCTTCCCGGTTCCTCCCAGGTGTCTGTGGAGGAGCCACCAGCTCACAGCACCCCGGCTGGCGGCCACCATGGGGGTCTCAGGTCCTGGGCCCGGTACGGGCTGCTGTTTGGGGCCCACCTACTGCTGCTGGGGCTGGGGGCTGTGGTGCTCCAGCACCTAGAGGGACCCCCCAGCCCTCCAGCTCCAGGCCCAGCTCAGGGCCGAGCTGGCCGCTTTCCAGGCACAGCATGGGGCCTGCTTGCCCCGGGGCCCTTGAGGAGCTGCTGGCCACTGCCCTGACAGCCCAGGCCCATGGGGTCTCCAGCCTGGCCAACAGCTCTGAGGCCGGGGACGTGGGCCCTGCCTTCAGCCCTGCTCTTCGCCGCGAGCATCCTCACCACCACGGGTAAGGCTGCCTGGTGAGGCTGCGGCTTCGGGGGTCCCCTAGGGTGCAGCCCTTCCCCCAGCCCGCAGCGCCAGAGCTGAGGCCCCAGTAGGCCTGACGTCACACTGGGGCTCCCCGTGGCAAACACACCCCAACTGGTGCCTCAACTTCAGTTGCCAGCAGGGGCGTGGCCACCCCAGTGCCACTGCGAGAAGCGCCCAGACCCCAGTCCCCGAGGGCAGGCCGTGAGCAGGCGGCACGCAGGGGCTTTGGGTCAGAAGCACCTGAAAACCCAAGGGTGCAGACGAGTCACCGACTGAGGGGCGTGGGGCAGACTTCCAGTGGGCAGGGGCCCTGCTGAGGTGGGGACCCGCTAGGGCCTGAGGGCTTCCTGGCGGAGGGAGAAAGCCGCGTGCTCTAGTCCCGGTGGCGGAGGGCGTGGGGCAGTGTCCTGCGTCTCAGCCCGTTGAGTTAAGGTCGGCCGCCAACGCCCTTTGGGAAATCAGGAAACCTGTTGGTGCGGGGCGGGACCCCAGCAAGGCTGCCATAGGCCTGGGCGGGCTGAGCAGATGCTCCAGCCGCAGCCCCCACCACTCCCTGTTGCCTCAGTGTCCCCCCCAGGCTCGCCAGGACTCGCAGATCCTGTTCTCCCAGCACGCCCCTCCCCTGCTCCCAAGCTCCCTGGCCTCGCACACGCTTCTCCGTGGCCTCTCGCGGGCCTCTGTCAGGTTTCCTGCCTGCCCCCTCCAAAGGGCAGGGCCTGGGCACACCCCGGTTCCAGCACAACTTGCTTTCTGGAGAATGACAGCCTGAGGGTCTAGGCGTAGCTGTCCAGGGCCAGAGCCACAGCACAGCGGGAGGGCGTTTGCCTTGCATGCGGATCCCCAGCATCCCATAGGGTCCCCCTAGTACGGTCAGGAGTAATTCCTGAGTGCAGAGCCAGGAGCAGCCCCTGAGCATCGCCAGGTGTCACCCAAAAAGCAGGAAAAAATAGACGTAGCTGTCAAGGGGCAGGGCAGGGCAGCAGGCTGGGCAGCTCTTCAGAAGTCAGGTGCCCCTGGAGCAGCAGAGCAGAGTGTGCGCAGGGCTGTTCCCTTACGAGAAGGCCGCGGGGCCAGCCTCTTCTCATACTTTCCTTTTCCAGAACAGCAGAGGACCCCAGGCGCCCGCTACGTGCCAGCAAGGGCCTGCACAGGCAATGTGCGCCACTAGGGGGCACCCTCCCCAGGGAAGCCAGGCAGGCTGAGGCAGCCGGGACCCCTGCTGGGCTCACTGCCCAAGGGACCCTTTTCTCTTCCAGGTTATGGCCACATGGCCCCACTGTCGGCTGGCGGAAAGGTCTTCTGTGTGGTCTACGCTGCCCTAGGGCTGCCAGCTTCCCTGGCACTGGGGGCCACACTGCGCCACTGCCTGCTGCCTGTGGTCAGCCGCCCATGCACCTGGGTAGCCGGCCACGGGCAACTGGCACCGGCCAGGACCGCGCTGCTGCGGGCAGCTGGGCTGGGCCTGCTGGTGGCGGAGTGTTCATGCTGCTGCCGGCCCTGGTGCTGTGGGGCGTGCAAGGGGACGGCAGCCTCCTGGAGGCGCTCTACTTCTGCTTTGGTTCGCTGAGCACCATAGGCCTGGAGGACCTGTTGCCCGGCGGGGCCAGGGCCTGTACCCAGCCCTCTACTACACCGGCCAGCTCGCCCTTCTCGGTAAGCTGGGGCGGAGAACAGGGAGGGACGGGAGAAGAGCTGGGACTCCAACTCCCATAAGCCCCCAGTCCCTGGGCTTGGGACCTCTAAGAAACTTCTGAGCGACACCTGGTGAAGGGTGGGTCCTTGGGCGTCCAGCCCCTAGCCACCGCCTCTCCCCAGGGTACTTGCTCCTGGGTCTCCTCGCCATGCTCTTGACTGTGGAGGCTTTCTCAGAACTGCCACAGATCCAGGCCCTGGTGAACTTCTTCGGAGCTGGAGGCCCTGTGAGTGCCGAGGACCAGGCTGGCATCCTCGCGGGCAGGACGAGCTCGCTCTGAGCACCCAGCCACCTGCCCCGCAGGCAGCGCCGGGCAAGCCCCAGCTAGCCAGGGGGTCAGGTGATGGCCAGGAGGAGCAGCGGGGAGTGGGGAAGCTGGATCTGGGGGAAGGAGAAGGTGACGCCTCAAGGAAGAATGCAGTCTGCGGTGTAAAAACAAAGGGGCAAAAAATCTGAAAAAAAAAATAAACATTCTGAAAAGGAATGGCGGTAGGGATGTGGCTCAAAAAAGCGGCAGCAGGGGCCGGAGATACAACCATGAGTAGGGGAAGCTGCCGCAGGGGGGCGGCGGTCCATGCCCTGCCAGGAGTAAGCCCGGCTGCGCTGAGTGTGGGCAGAGCCCCGGGTTCAGTCCCTGGCATTGGATGTTCCCACCCCGTGCTAGTGACCCTCCCCTCTCCCTCCCCCACAGGGGCTACCGCGCAGCGGGCAGTGCCTTGCCCGTCTGCAAACCAGAGCTTGGCTAGGAGCATTCCTGAGCGCACAGCGAGGAGGGCGTTTGCCTTGCACGCGGCCAACCGGGTTCCATCCCCGGCATCCCATAAGGTTCCCGAGCACCGCCAGGAGTAACCCCTGAGCATCGCCAGGTGTGACCCAAAGAGGAAAAAAAAAAAAAACAGGAGTAATCCTGAACTTAGCCAGGTGTGGCCAAAAAGAAAAAAGAAAACACGGGCTGGGAGAGCGAGCTCAAAGGCAGTCCCCAACGCACAAAGCGCGGTCCCGCCAGCAGGGCCGGGTGTGGCCCCAAACAACAGAAGTCAGACACGGACAGGGGCGAGCGCCCGGAGCCCTGGACCGCCTTGGCCACTATTGACTCCCCTGTCCTTGGAAGCGGGTCAGCCGCAGCCGCACCTCCCTTCGGGAAGGCCCTCGAGCCTTTATCGCGGCGGCCCGCCCCTTCCGCCTATTGAGAGCCCCCGGGGTCCCACAAAGGCCGCGCCGGGGTCCGAGTCACACTTTATTGCTCTGGAGGAAACGAAGGGGGAGGGAAAAGGGGAGGACGGGCGCGCAGCTGCTGACATCGCAGTCCCGGGGCAGCGGGGAGGCTCCCCGCGAACACACACAAACACACGCGCTAACGGAAGAATAAATACGGCCGGGCGGGGTGCGGCGCCCGAGGGCACCCACGGCTCAGTTCCAGGGGGGCCGGGGACCCGCCTCCCGCCCTAGAGGCGGATGGTGCACAGCATCCGGGAGACCCCCCCGAGGGAGCGGGGGCGGCCAGCAGAGCCGAGGGCGAGGACGGCAGGGCAGTGCGTGGCCTCAGCTCAGCGCGCAGCGCTCCCGCCGGCTCAGCTGCCGGCTCAGCTTCCGACGCCGCTGCTCCAGGCCGCGCTCCAGGCGCTCGTCCTCCTCCAGGGCGCTGCGGGACGGGGAAAGTCAGGGCGTCGGGGTGGGGCCCCTGAGCCCCGCGCCTGCCCCTCCCGGCCCACTCACATCCGCTCCTTGTGGTCCAAGTCCCGGACCAGCTCGTCGCGCTGGTTCACCAGCGACACCAGCTCCTCCAGCAGCAGCTGCTCCCGGTGCTGCTGCGCCGCGGTCTTCAGCCAATCTGAGGGCAGAGGTGGCGAGGGGTCAGGGGGCCGCCTGCTCCTGGGACCCCCCCACCGTAGCACCTCTGCGCCCCTCTCCCACCTTCAATGGCCAACATGGTGCGTAGCTCCCGACTCAGCAGCTCAAACCTCCGCTCCAAGTTCTGCTCCTCGATGCTGTGGGTGGGGCTGGGGTCAGCTCGAGAGGATGGAACAGCAGGGGGCAGCCTCTGGCCAGAGAGGGCCCCCACCCAGCCTCAACACAACCTGCAGCCCAGGCGCCGGCCACAGCCCTCCCCCTAGCCCCAATGGGCTTCTCATCAGCTGCTCTACGTCCCGGCCCTCTGGAGGTGACTTTCAGGGAACAGACATTTTACTGCGTTCCCTTTCTGGAATAAATGCTTTATTTGGAGGTGTTTAAAAGAGTTTGCCTCCCGCTCGGCAAGCCTGGCAAGCTTCTCGTGTTGTATTTGATATGCCAAATTCCAGTAACAATTATATTAGGTCATTCCCATGACCTAATATAATGGTTTGAGGCCCCTTTATGTTCCTTTAGCAAGCCGATGCCCTGGCTCTACTGGCATGAGACAGGACATATGGAGATATTACTGGTGCCCGCTCTAGCAAATAGATGATCAACAGGAAGATCGTGATCGTGATCCCTTTCTGGAAAGTAAAGGGATCAGGCTGGGGCTGGAGAAAGCTGAGGGGGCAGGAAACCCTTGCTGGCGGCCAACCCCAGTTAAGTCCCGGGCGCCGCACGGTACCCCCATGCATCCCACGTCAAGCCCTGGGGAACCCCAACGTCCCTAGCGGGCCCTGGGGCACAGGCAGCAAAAAATTCTGGGCTAAGGAGCCGGAGCCATAGCAGGGAGGGCGTTTGCCTTGCGCCCGACAGATCCAGCACGCCCGACAGACCCGGTTCAATCCGGCATCCCATATGGTCCTCCAAGCACTACCAGAAGTGATTCCTGAGTGCAGACCAGGAGTAAACCCTGAGCATCACCGAGTGAGCCCAAAAACTGAAAATAATAATAATAATGGGGGCGGAGCGATAGCCCAGCGGGTAGGGCATTTGCCTTGCATGCAGCCGACCCATGCCGGCCTGGGTTCGATCCCGACATCCCATATGGTCCCCCAAGCACCGCCAGGAGTAATTCCCTGAGTGCAGAGCCAGGAGAAACCCCTAAGCATTGCCGGGTGTGACCCAAAAAAGCAAATAATGATGATGATGATGATGATGGATAATAACAATGAGGGCCGGAGCGATAGCCCAGCAGGTAGGGCGTTTGCCTTGCACACGGCCGGCCCATGCCGGCCTGGGTTCCATCCCGGCATCCCATATGGTCCCCGAGCACCGCCAGGAGTAATTCCTGAGTGCAGAGCCAGGAGAGACCCCTGAGCATTGCCGGGTGTGACCCAAAAAAGCAAAAAAAAAAAAAAAAGGGGGGGCCGGAGTCGTAGCCCAGCAGGGAGGCGTTTGCCTTGCACGTGGCTGGCCCATGCCGGCCTGGGTTCGATCCCGGCATCCCATATGGTCCCCTGAGCATGGTGGCCAGGAGTGATCCTGAGTGCAGAGCCAGGAATAGCCCCTGAGCATTGCAGGTGTGACCCAAAAAAAAAAAAAAAAAAAAAAAAAAAGAGCGCTGAGCAATGTTTCAAAAGGTCTTTACCAGGACCAAGGCAGTAACAGTTCTAAGCGGAGTAGCTAAGATTCCCTCTGCTCTGCGAGATGGGGGGGTGGGCTGAGTCAGGGCCTGGACATGACTAGAGCAGACAGGGCGGGGCCTGGACAGGAGGGGGCCTGGCAAGGGGCAGGCCTGGACCTGAAGGGCCTAGAGTAGGGGCCAGGGAGAAAGGCAAGTGAAGGCAGAAGCGGGGCCTGAAGGTCGGCTGGGGCGGGGCTGGCCCAATGTAAGGGGCGGGCCGGAAGCTGGATGGGCGTGGTCTGACCACGAGGACTGTGCCGAAGGGGCGGGGCCAGGCCCTGGGAGGTGTCGGGGGCGGGGCCCGGCCTGAGGCGCGAAGGGGGCGGGGCCTGGAAGTGGCGCACTCACAGCAGCTGCAGCTGGTCCTGCCTCCGGATGAGCGCGTTCTTCTTGTTGACCAGCGTGAACCACTCCTGAATCAGAACCTCTTCCTGCAGCTTGTTGGCGCCTGAAGCCGGAGGCGGCAGTTAGCAGGCCTGACACGGGTGTGTCCGGGGCAGGGCAGGATCCCCACTTGGGGCATCCGAGAGCCCAGAGCTGCCCGCCCCGCAGGCATCTCGGAGGGGCGCACCCGACTCCATCAGGCTCCGGAGCTGCGTCTCCACCTCGGCCGCGCGCCCGTCGATCTGCCGCTGCTCCTGCTCCAGCGCCTGCAGCTCCGCGCACACGTACTGACTCGTGTCCTGGAACCGTTGCTGGACACGAGGGGGTCCTCACCCGGGGCCCGCCCGCGTGCCCCCAGCCCCCACCCCGGCAGCTCTCCTTACCAGCCCAGCCTCCTCCCCGGGGCTTGGGGGACTCCTCCAGGGGGAGCTCCCATCTGCAGACAGAAACCGGGCTGAGCCCCGACACCCCGACACCTACCCCAGCGGGCCCCACGCAGGATGTGGGTTTCCACGGCGGCCGTTTACTCACCGGGAGCAGGCTTGGGGCTGTGGGGGAACCAGGGTCAGGGCTGAGGCCTTCCTGTGGGGAAGGGGGCGCATGAGCGTGGGGGTCCGAGAGCCCGCCCACCTCACAGTGGGGGCAGGGGGACCCCCAACTTCCCCCAGCAACAGCGCCTCCCACAAAGGTGGTCCTGGGCCCGCCCCTGGGTCTGCTTCCATTTCTTTCTTCTTTTTATGTTATTTTTGCTTTTTGGGGTCACACCGGCGATGCTCAGGGTTCCTCCTGGCTCTGCACTCAGGCCTTACTCCTGGGGTGCTCGGGGACCATATGGGATGCCGGGGTCAGACCCGGTTGGTCGCGTGCAAGGCAAACGCCTCCCCACTGTCCTGCCGCTCCGGCCGCTGTCCATTTCCATTTCTGGGGCCTCGTGGAATGTTCTGTTCTCTGAGGTAGCCACACTCGGTGGTGCCCTGGAGAAACGCGATGCTCCACGGGCCGGGCCATGTTGGGGACAGAGCCTGTGGCTTCCCCTGCTGGGCCCGGCGCCAGCCTCTGCATCAGCTCCCTGGCCTGCTCTGGGCACTGCTGTGAGCCAGGGGACATGGCTATCGCTCCAGCCTCTCCCGCCTGACGCGCATCACTGGTGTGGCCACCGCTAGTGCTGCCCCAAGGGCACCCTCCTATCGCCCATAGCCACACTGAGCTGACCAGATTTAAGGAGTCTGAGCGTGCACCTCCGTTGCTTGGCCAACAGGGGGCACCGTCCAGCTGTAGCAATTCTCACTCCAGGGTCCTGGACCTCAGTAGAGTGGACAGTGGAGGGCCGGAGTGGGTAGAACATTTGCCTTGCACGCAGCCGACCCGGGTTCAATCCCCGGCATCCCACAGGGTCCCCGAGCACCGCCAGGAGTAAGTCCTGAGTGCAGAGACAGGAGTAATCCCTGAGTATCGCCAGATGTGACTCAAAAAATTAATTAAAAAAAACATCGAGTGGACAGGGCAGGGCGCATGTGGCAAGCTTAGCCCCTCCATGACTCTGCAGCTCTGGTCCAGCCTTCGGGGCCATCTTCCCGGCCCTCCTGGCCACCCTTTCTTGTTCTGGGGAGAAAAGCTGAGCTGCCAGGCACGCGGCTCTCAGGGTGTACGCCCCACAAGCCCCGTGGGGCTTCCTCTTACCGTTGCCATCATGCCCTCCTGCTGGCCACCTCAAGCCACAACTTCCTAAAACCTGTCCCATGGCAGCACACAGCCCCTCACGAGCATTCACTGCCCTGCACCCAAGACGCAGCCCTCCGGCGGGCATCGGCCTTTCACTTCCCCAGAGGACGCCGTCACCCGGACTGCCGCACCAGCACTCCTAACCCTAACCCTTTCGGGCTCCCTCGGGGCCTTTCCGCCTCGCCCCCAACCCCACCCCAGCAACCATCTCCCTGCACAGAGAGGTGCCCTGCTGACCCGCCAGGCTCTAGTTCCAGCCCCTTTACAGAAGAGGAAGCCAGGGGCTCCCGTGGGTAAATCCCAAAGGTCTGTCCAGTGCTCGACCCCCACCTGCTCACCGGAGCCCCTGACACCCACCAGGTCTCTGGAACCCCAGGATCGCTGGGCGCTAAATAGGCTCTTGCTGAAACCCACTGGTGCTCAGGGCTGACTCCTGTCTGCGCATAGGGGTCACCTGATGGGGATTGGGGGACCCAACGGGGTTCCAGGAATTGGATGCCCAGTTGGCCACATGCAAGGCAAATGCCTCCCTGTTGTACTATCTCACAGGCAGCCAACACCCAGCAGTGCTCAGAGTTAGTATTCAGGGGACGATATAGGATGCCAGGGATCGAACCCAGATCAGCTGCGAGCAAGGCAAATGCTGTGCTATCACTCCAGACCCTGCTCCCCACTTTATGTATTTCTTCCGTTTTGGGTCACACCCGGCAATGCTCAGGGGTTTCTCCTGGCTCTGCACTCAGGGAATCACTCCAGGCAGTGCTCAGGGGTCTATATGGGGATGCCAGGGATCGAACCCGGGCCGGCATGGGCTGGCAGGCGAGGCAAACTCCTACCCGCTGGGCTATCGCCTCCGGGCCCCCTGCTCCCATTTGTAACAGCATCTTCCACCAGGGCCATGCAAGGAACTCAGGGCCTTTGCATCTCACTCTCAGGCAGAGCCGGAAAGTCGGAGCCCTCACTGGGGCCTCCCAGCCAGCCAGTAGTCTGGGTCCAACAGAGGGCGCCACCGAGTCCAGCCTCAGTTCCGGTTCCTGGGGGCCTCCACCCACTCGACCCCTGCCCCCCCCAAATCCCTTTGCCTCTTTCTTCTCCTGGAGCCCAAGGTAACCATTCTTCCCTGATCAGGGTGCTAGGAGGAGTCGCTGAGCGGCTGTGGGGATAGGTCGGCCCGGAGAACCCTCCACAAGGCAGGCAGAGGCAGAGAAAAGCCGGGCTCAGCCCGGGTGCTGACTCAGCGCCCTGCCAGGACGGCTCCTGCCCCTGGAGGCCCAAACCCGGTTCCAGCCCCACCTCAGCATGCGCCTCCCGGTCACGCAGCACCGCGGCACCCAGCTGAAAGGTGCCTAGCATTTGGGAAGCATTCTGATTTCTGACCGGAGGACCACCCCTGCCCATGAAGATTTCTAGGCGGGGGTGGTGGGGGCTGAGCCCCCGCCAGCCCCTGGGTCAAACGACTGGGGGACACTCTCCCTTTCCATTTCACTTGCTTTTGTTTGGGGCCACACCCGACAGCGCTCAGGTTCGGGAAACTACAGGGTGCTGGAGAACTGCACTCCCGGGCTGGCCGTGGGCAAGGCAGCTGCCTCACCTGCTGTGCTATTGTTCCGGCCCCCTTTTCTTTTGGTGAGGGGGCTCATGTGGCAGTGCTCTGGGGCTGCTTCTGGTCACGTCAGGGACTGAACCCGGCCTCCCGTGTGCAGATCACGAGCTTCCCTCAAGGAGAAAGCCCTGGGCCTCTCCCACTCCGGCACCTCATCCTGAAGACAAATGGAGGTGCCAGCGCCCATGTCACCATGAGGGAGACAAGCCCAGAAGCCGGGCATGGCCTGGGCGCCTGCCTGGGTCCCGTGTCCCGGGCGCCTCCCAGCCTTGCATTCACAGGCTCAATCCTATCTCAGCTCCCCGTTCTCCGGGCAGGCTGACCTCTGGTGATCTCTGCTCTCCCCAAAGTGCCCTGAGCCTTTCCCGGCCACATTTTTTGCCGGGCGGCCAGTCCACTTGAGCACGGCTCCTCCCCGCCTGCCCAGCCCATTAGCCCCTTCTCAAGTGGCTGCTGCCTCGGCCTTTCCCAATTTCCACCTTCCCTTCATACTTGGTGGGTGGGGGCAGGAGGGCAGGGGGCGAGCTCTGGGTGTGCACAGCCCCGGTTCAATCCCCAGCACCGTGCGGCTGACCTGGGTTCAAACCTGGCCGAGCTCCGTCAGGAGACCCCTGAGTGCAGAGCCAGGAGTAAGTCCTGAGCGTGCCAGGTAAGGCTTACAACAGCACCCCCAAAATTCAGGGTCAGAGCCAGGGAGATGGCTCAAAGGAATAGAGGCTCTGCCCACAGGGGTTTGGGAGGGTCTCCAGCACCGGGTGACCCCTGAGCACCTCTGCTCCAGGTTTGGCCCCAAAACAAACCGAGTCACAAAAAATCAGGGGGCCGGAGCAATAGCACAGCCGGGAAAGGCATTTGCCTTGCACAAGGCTGACTGGGTTTGATCCCGGCATCCCATATGGTCCCTGAGCACCACCAGGAGTAATTCCTGAGTGAAGAGCCGGGAGAAACCCCTGAGCATCGCCGGGTGTGACCCAAAGAGCAGAAAACAATATCAGGGGCTAGGAGATAGTGCAGCAGGCAGAGCACTCGCCTTACACACCAGGTTCAGTTCTCAGGATCCACATTGTCCCTCAAGCCCTGAGTGAGCCGAGCACAGCTGGATGTGACCCACAAGAGCCTCAGGGTGACCTCTGGGTAGCTCACGGTACCCAGGGCTGGTCTGTGCCTGCTACGGGTGGCGCTGGGGGTGGGGTCCAGCAGAAGCACCAGGGCCTGGCCTTGGCTCTGTCCCTTCAGCCCAGCATCCACATGACACCTGGACCCTTCCGAGCCCTGAGGGCTGGTGGGGACCCCCTCCAGCTGCAGACTCTGCCAGGGAGGAGCTGGGCTTCCCCTCCCGAGAAGAAGAGTCCGGGTTGGGACCAGCGCTCAGGGGGCTGGAGCACAGGCTCTGCCTCCCGGACCGCGCCCAGCACTGCAGGGTCCCCTGAGGCCCCCAAGAAATGACTCGAGGTCAGAGAATTTGGGGTGCAGAGATCTTGCCCTCTGGCTGCAGCTTGGTTGGGAGAGAGGAAAGAAATGCCCCCCTTCCCAGTGGGCAGACCCCCCCCAAATGCCCCATACTAGTGGGCAGACCCCAAATGCTGCATCCCAGGGGGCAGACCCCCCCAAAAGGGGCAGAGCAGGGTCCCTGTGCTGTCCACCCCAGCAGGCCCAGGTTCGATCCCGACATCCCATATGGTCCCTGGAGCACCATCAGGAGAAATTCCTGAGGGGCAGAGCCAGGGAGAAACCCCCTGGAGCATCGCTGGGTGTGACCCAAAAAAGAAAAAAAAAAAA
>JAJIBD010034142.1:0-36784 GCA_021461705.1 Cryptotis parvus
CTGCCTGGCATGATACTGTGGAACCAGAGCTCTAAGGGGGCTGGCACCTGAGCCGGTGACACACTGCCTGGCGATCTCTGTGGACCAGAGCCCCGCGGGCTGGCACCTGAGCCGGCGCACAAATCTGCTGCCTGGCTGCCTTCTGTGGGCCAGAGCCCTTGTAGAGAAACACTGTTTTCAGATCCATGCAGTGCATCTCCTGCTTTTCCTACACCAAACCCTCCTCTGAAGGCTCTCAGCCTCGT
This sequence comes from Cryptotis parvus, assembly GCA_021461705.1. NCBI lineage: Eukaryota > Metazoa > Chordata > Mammalia > Eulipotyphla > Soricidae > Cryptotis > Cryptotis parvus. The sequence goes on from JAJIBD010034142.1 coordinate 246, forward strand.
CACCATCCCATCTTAGGGCCTGGAGCCCGGGGCTTTGAGTACATTCTTGGGGTGGGGGCAGGATCTAGCCCTCAGGATAGCTCGCTTCAGCTTTGTCCAACTGTGATTTGTTCCAGAAAACATAAGGTGCGGCCGGCCCTCCTGCAGACATCGTGAGTTCCCAGACTCCTTTCCATCTGCCACGCTGATGGCTATGTGTTGACTTGGGGTTCTGCTGACTTTCAAGGCCCTCTTTAGGGCTTTTTGAGACCGCTCATCTCTAAACAGATGAAGCTTCTCTTTGTTGGGGGTGGGTGGGTAGGGAGGACATGGGGCTTGCTTGGCCCTCGTTTCTTATTTCGAGTGGGAAAGAATGGAGACAGGGATTTTCGGATCAAATACATGGTAAGAGCAGGGGCCAGAGTGATAGTCCAGCTGGTAGGGTGCTTGGCTCGGGCACGCCAACCCGGTTTGATCTCTAATCCTATTTTGTTCCGATCACCCAGAGCAGTCCCTGAGTGCAGAGCGAGGAGGAAGCCTGAGCGCCGCTGGGCGTGCTCCACCCTGCCAATACACGGGAGACCTTGTATGCATGTGTGGGCTCAGAGTGCGCACTCAGGGCCTTCCCTCAGGCTTACCCCCTAGTGTCCATATCCTGTTGGTGTAATGAGGAATTTCATGCACGCTTGATTTGTGAGGCCTTTACTCTCCTGTCCGGCTTCCTTGATGCCCGATGTCGCCCTAGGTGCCCATGGGGCCCGTGAGGAGGCCATCGATGAAGGTCCTCTGGCTTCACCTGTGTCCTGCCATGGTGGCCAAGAGGAGGTATTGTTTTCGGGCGGAGGGCCCTGCATTGGAAACCATCCTCCACCGAAGTTCCTGACCTCATGAGTCGCTGCCACCCGTGGATGTCTCGCCTCCTGAGGTACTTCAGCCTTCCTGCTGTTTCCAGAAACCATCGGCAGTGTTGGAAAGTTCAGCCCATTGGGCGTGATCAGGAGGCCGCCTCCAAGAATGAAGAAGAGGAAGGTGGAGAAGGTAGAAAGCTCTGCTTTGAAAGGCCTCATGGTCCCCGACACCAGGGCATTTGGCGAGCCCCTGCCATGCTCTGGGGTCACTTCCCCACGCTCCGGCATATGAGCAGTTTCTTGCTGGGCTCCACGAGCATGCGTCGAAGGTGCTGCTGCTCGCAGCCGGGTACTCTCCTTGGTCTCTCTGCGCCCTGTTAGTGGGGATTCCAGCGTCCCTCTGGGTCACGCTGAGGCCCCTCATCGCGGAGTACCCCAGAGAAATCAGGCTCCGACATGGACTTGCCCCAGTGTGGCACTAGGCGGTAAAGCTTCCCAAACTGGGGTGAGGGGGCACAGTGGCTGGAGAGACAGGAGCAGTTCAGGGCCCGCATCCAGAGGGCCTGTGCCCGCCTCTTTCACCCTGCTGGAGGACAGACTGTTGCTTTTATCTGCCTCCTCTGGGAGCTGTGGGCACCAATTTCCATAGTGAAGGGGGCAAGCAAGGCCCATCAGCCCTGTCTCCAGGAAGCGCTAGGGCGGTTTTGATTCGCCCGGCCGAGCTCTGCTCCCAGCAGCTGGTACCTTCCCTGTGTTAAAAACAGGGTCTTGGAGGAACAGCAGTGGCTGGGCAGGCAGCCTCCTGCAGGTGGGTTTAGATAAGAGCCTTCCTCAGGCGCTCCTCAGCCTCCTGCCTGCTTGAGGCTGCGCCTGCTTAGCCACGCGTCCCAGTGCTCTGTGGCCTGGCACTTTGGTTTCTTTTGTGCTTGGTCTGCCGGACAGCGGATGCGGGTCTCGCTCCTGGCTCCCAGCTCTTCTCCCATGTCAGCCTGCTCTGAGCAATGGGGGAAAACAGGTCGTGGCTTCGACACTCACTTATGCCTTTCCTACAGGAGGCCATCGAGCGATTGGGCCTCCCGGATTCCCCTCCCAGCTTCCCTAGGAAGCCATAAGTCTGACCCCTGAAGCGTGACCGCAGCTGCCTCCGAAGGGGCCGAGGTAGGACCCGGGCCAGAGGACAAAACGTGGGTTTGCTCAGCCGATGCCTCACTCCTGAGTCTGGTCCTTGGTATTATTAGGTGGCCCCCGCAGCAACCACGATGCTATACTCTTAGGCGCTCAGTAAGATATGCGTGGCAAGATAATTGCAAGGCTACGTGGTGAGGCCCTGTGGGCTCCAGATGCAAGGGTTCCGCATTTTGTCTCCGGTCACAGGATCGCGTGTGAGCCTCTGTGTCCCCTGAACCCAGCATCTCAGAGGGTCTGGATAGCCTCCTAATCGCCCACCCAGCCTCAGTACCACAAAGTACTCAAGGGCCTTCCCACGGTGGATTTCCAAGCGAGGCGAGGTGGCAGTGGCCAGAGTAGGCTGCGGCAGGCCCCTGTGTCCTACGCTGAGGAGGTGGGGCCCTGGCGATCGTCACCGGCCAAGAGCTGCCCTCTGTCACTTCCTGCCCTGAGTCCCAGGACTGTGGGTCTCCACAAGCCCCCGCAGCCCCCCTGAGCTTAGGCCTTCCCTGCTCCCAAACATGGGCCAGTTTCTCTCCCACCTCTTCGAGAAAACAACTCCAGTGCGCTGTGGCAGGACCAGCCCGTGACGGGCGCAACACAAGGGTAAGCCGGGAGAAGGGATCCTCCGGTCCTCTCCTAATTGGCACCACGGGCTGGGGTTGGTACTGCCCGGGAGGCAGCCACAGGGTACTGTGTACAGGAGGGTCAGGGACTACCTTGGGGGATCCTCCGGCCCTATCTCAGGGGCTGCTCTAAGTAGCCTCACAGAGGGACACAGTGGACCAAGTCCAGTGAGTGAGGGCCAACAAATTGTGTGTGGCCCCAGTCCAGAGAAAGGTAACACTGCCGGGCCGGAGGGTGGCTGGGGTGTCGAGCTCCGCCTCAACACTCATGGGCCCCGGAAAGACGTTGGCCTCTAAACTCCAAAAAAGAAATGGAAAACATGGAAAGACCGTAGTGAGCTGGGGCAGCTGGCGTATGGGGGCTTATTACCTCCTCCAGGTAGCCACGGCGGCAGCACACTGAGGTCTGGCAAGAATGTTTCCTCAGCCCACGGCTTTCTCCATCTCGTGCTGAACCCCAGAGCTGCAATTTGTCTCATCTAACCACGCCCAGCCTCCAGCTACCCGCCGCCATCCCTGGCAGCGGCCCGTGCATTGCAGAGAGCTTGGTGCAAGTTCTTGTCTCTCAGTCTCTGAGTCCCCTCATCTGAGTCTTCAGGGCCATGGTCTCACACAAAAGGTCAAAATCTCACCTCATTGAAGGACCCAAGGTAGCAGGGTTTAGGTGAAGGTCCTGCATGTGGTCACCCTGGTTCAACCCTACCACCACATCGGACCCCTCAAACCTCTAAGCTTTTATAGGGTCAATAAAAACTTCGAGCCCAGCCTCTAGAAAACTGCCCTGACTCACTTAAAGCCTCCGGAAAAATATGTCCTTAAATTAATGGGCCTGGTGGGAAACTTCTACCACTCTGGAGCAGTGGTTTGGGGGAGAGGTGTTGAGCTGTTGCTGACCACGGCACCCCTTCTTCACCCACCACGGGGTCGTGCCTGGTCCACAGGGATCCACATAGTCTGTGCTCTGATGGAGGCATAGATTATTGCAATCCACAGCGCTTTGTGCCAGTAGCGTTGTTTACAATGCAGATGTTGTGTCTTAGAAGCCTGCTGTCCACCACAGAATTTCAATGCCTCTGATGGCTCCACGGGATCCAGCTGAATCCTGACACTTCAAGGGAGCCATTTTGTCGTTCAGTTTTCACACATCTGTAACACTAACCGCCAGTGGCTCCGCTTGGATGTGGCTTTGTACAACATCCCAGTGCCCAACATTAATGTGTTCATTACACTTGTTGCATATGTAGCCTTCAGTGTACGGCATGACAGCATCTGTCCCACATCTGCCGCCTTAGGAGAAGTCACCCCTCCTTCCCTGCCTACCTTTGACCTCACAAGTACCCACCTTTTCTCCTCCCCCCTCCCCCATTGGGAGCTTGCCCTGTTCTTATCTCTGGTTAGGTTTGGGGTTTGTACGTTCCTATCATTAGCTATGCGTGTCAGTGAGATCATAGGGAGCTTCTGCAGAGACATGAAGCCATTCCTGTAGTGCCTGAGAGGGTGGTGGGTTGCGTCTTACCCCTCTTCGGAACTGGATTTAGCTAAGACTGAGAACTCTCTTCTATAATGACGAACCTGGCCCCAAGAATCCTGCTCCACGGCCTAGCAGGATACTCCCTGACCTTGGCCAGGCCATCAGGAGGGCGAGCCGCGGATTTCTGAGCTCCAGGCATAACTCATACAAGAAAATGAGGTTGGGGAGCTCCCAGCATGTGGGAGTAGCCCCCTCAGGCAGGTGGTCAGCCCCACAGATGCCAGTCGGCAGGCTTTCTCCCTGGTCTCTCTCAACTTCCTGATCTGGCTCTCTCTCCAAATAAAGCTTCCTGGATCCCTGGCTCAGGATGAGCTCACTGGGATCCTGGCTGAGGTCAGCTTCCTGGAACCTGGCTGGGGCAGGCTCACTGGGATCCTGGCTGAGGCCAGCTACGGGATGCTGGTGGGCCTCAGGCTGGATCCTGGCTGGGGGCCGCTTAAGCTGGGATCCTGGCTGGAATCAGGTCACTAGGATCCTGGGTGAGGACAGTCCCCGAATGCTGGGTACCTTAGGATCAGCCCACTCCAGGCTGCTGGCTGGGGTCAGCTTCCTTGATCCTGATGGGGATCAACCACTACAGCCTGCCTGGGCTCAGCTCACTGGGGATCCTGGCTGGGGGTAGCTCCTGGATCCAGTCTGGGTTTACACCGTGGATCCTGGTAAGGGCTCTGCACCCGCCCCACATGCCCCCCACAGCTACTCACCTGCAGCGCTCGCCTGCTACTTACATGATGTGACTCTCTGGTGTGTCTTGTCCAGTCCAGGGCTCACATCCTGCTCCATTGTCCTTAGGCAAAAGCCAAAGAGGAGAAAGTGAAGAAGTGTGGGAGGAGGATGAAACCGTTCCGTCCGAAGTAACAGACTGAGAGCAGCCACGGTAAGGCAGCGCTCCCAGGGTCTCCCCTGCCCCTGTCACCAGGCTCGGCGCCTCCCCGCGCCTCCGATAACACGGGAACCCTAAGCTCTGCCAGCGCCACGGGCCCCTAAGAAGAGGTTCCCAGGGACCCCACGCAGAGAAAGGGGCAGGCTGCCTTGCACACTGCCGACCTGGGTTCACGCCCAGCACCATATACGGCATCCGAGTCCTGCCAGATGTGAACGGGAGCAAACTAGAGTCAGCCCGAGTGCAGAGCCAGGAATGACCCCAGCACCACAAGATAGGGCCCAGAATCTATTAAAAAAGGAACTTGAGAGGGAGCACCAGTGCTTAGGCCAGAGATAGAGCACAGAGGTCAAGGTGCCTGTTCTGTATGTACTCGGCCCTCACCAGGAGAAGTTCCTCGAGCACTGAGCTGCAGCAAGCCCTCAACACTGCTGGGTGTGACCCCCAAACCAACAACCAAAGGTTTCTGGCGAGTAGTGGCAGGGTGACCGTTCCAACCCTCACAGATTTGTGTTTCTGGTTCACAGGAGCTGACACAGATACCTTAACACCAGAGACGGGCCCGGACCCCAGGGGAGAATAGTTTCACTCTGATCCCAGTAATTTCACCCTCCACTGGAGTTCTTTGTCAGACGCTCAGTGTAGGAAGATTAGCACCAACCAGGGTAGTTCAGGCAGGGACTTTTGTTATGAGCTTTGGGTGGAGATAAGGAGGGTAATTCTGTCCCCAGCTCATCTCCGAAGTAATAAACACTTATCTGCAAGGCTGGAAAGCGTTGAGTTCTAAACTCTGTTTGTATGGAAAGGTGTCTTGTTGGGAAAGTCTCTCTGGGGTGGAAGCTTCATATCAAAGTTAAAATGGGTAGAATTGTGACTCTCATCTCTACAGGTTGCTGTGCCTCCTTTAGGTTGGGAAAATTCAGATTTAAATCTTTATTATGTTATGGACATTCCTCCAAAGACCCAGAAATTGAGGCTCCCCTTTTACCTTGTCCATACCGGGCTCCTGGAACCTATTCTGGGGAGCTACACCACACTGCGGAAACACAATCCGCATTTTTATTTTTCATAGCAGCACTATTCACAATAACCAGAACCTGGAAACAACCATTATACCCGAACTGATGACTGGATAAAGAAACTGTGGTACAACTACATAATGGAATACTATACACCTGTTAGGAAAATGAAGTTATGAAATTTGCCTATAAATGGATGGACATAGACAAGGATCATGTTGAGTGGAATAAATTTGTTGTGAGAGAGACATAGAATGACTGCATTATTTGTATGACAAAAATATATATTATGATTACCAAAATCCAGTAAATAGCGGGAATCGTGGATCAGGAGGTCTTATCAAAAGTGGAATTCACCGCAACTTGTTGGGAGTCAGAGGTTTAGTAAGACAGAGAAGGAATATGTGCGGAATAAGTGTCGAAAGGGTTAGCCACTCAACCTAGAACTGAGCATTGTTGTACTTTAAAAATGGTTAAGATGGGCCTCTCGGTAAGTGTAGTAACCCACAATGTGTAAGAGAAGGGAAAGAGAGAGAGGGAGAGAGAAAAAGATAAAGAACCCGCCATTTAGGCAGGCTATGGAGGAGAAGGGAATTGGGGACATTGGTGGTGGGAAATGGGCACTGGTGGAGGGTGGTGGCCAACACCATGCACCAAAACCTCCAAACATCATTAATGTTGTAATTGTACATTCCACGGTATAATAAAATATCTGAATTAAAACTTATTATAATGTTAGCTTGCCAAAGATTTTCTCCTTTAAATTTTTAAGAATTCAATCAATCTTATGGAGTCTATCTTTCGTGATTTTGAAAAAAAATACATGCAAGGAGGTAGATGGGGTAATGGCATTTGGGCTTTTGATTTTTATAGCTCAATTCTTTTTCTGATAGTTTACAAACAAAAATACTTTAACTGGAAGCTGATTCAAACAAAAAAAAAAACAAACTCTCTTTTCCTATTCTGAATTTTTAAGACAAATTTAATGGGCATGCCAAAGTATACTATTTCATTTTCAGTGAATTTTTTTCATTTTCAGGATAAAGATGGAAACCACTATTGCCAAAACCTGAGGAAAAGTCCAAGGTTAGAAACAAACTTTAAAATACTGTTTCAGAAAATACTGTAGCACTCTAACACGATGGTGGGTCAGAAGTAAGTTTCCATGATGTTTAACACCAGTGAACATGTAAAATATCTGCTTATGAATTTTACTACTTTGATTTACCCAGACCTGATAGTTACAGGGTAGAGCTGAGGAGAACAAACGGCCCACGGCACAGCTCTCCTCCTGCTGCTGACTCCATTCTGATCAACTATCTCCTCTCAAAATTCTAAAAGCCCACAGATGTCCTTCACTGTAAATCAGCTAATGTCCACAAGGTCCTAAATTAATCTGCACATCTAGCGACACTCGGCCATGACTCTGTCACAATTTTCTGTCCTCTTAGCCAATGTGACGAAGTGTTCCCGTCAAGTACTAAGTGCTGCCTGTCAAAATAATAATAATAAGTGTTGGCTCCCGTCATACTGAGAATTGCCTGTCTTGATAATGCTAAGTATTGCCTGTCACGGTCATACTAGGTGTTGCCTGTAGATGACTTGTTAAATTTGCAGCGACACATTTGGCAGTAGAGGTGTTTTTCGTCCTTCTGGCATTGAAGTTTCTTGCCTGTTGGCTTTGTGGCCTCGTTAGAGCAGTTTGTCCTCTTCATAGATGACGAGAAAGCTGACCCATTGCCCAAGCTCAGCGGCTCCAGACAAGAGGCAGAGCTTTGCTTCTCCCTCAGGCCAGCATCTGTACCCATGAGCCATTTGTCTGAGATTGGATGGCAGGAGGTCTTTTGATTGAGGCAGTGTTGACTTGCCAAAACCTGTGTATGTCTTCAGGATGCAGTTTACCATCTTCCTAGAACAGGTTAGCGCATCTAATATACAGTGCAGTGTATCTCCAAGAATATTTCCACATTGGAAAAGGCATATTTCAACGAATAGTCTCTGGCCTAACAGGCCTTTAGCCTGCAGAACTTTGATACTATCCTTATTCCATCCTAGATAGGTAGAACCGCACCTTGATATAAATTAGTCTGATCAAATGAATTGAACATCTGCGCACCTGCAAAGATGCTCTGCGAACAATTTTTAATGATGAAAATCACAGCTTCATCCTTGTGTCTGCCTCCCCTCACAGCCCCCCCTCAGCGAAGTCTATGGACCCATCGATGAGCCTCTTCAGATTTTGACTCATCGAAACGGAAAGAAAAAAAACCAAAGAAGCCAGTTGAAAAACAGAAGTATGTACCTACTTCCCCTCTCTCTCTCTCTCTCTCTTCTCTCTTCGCTCGCTTCCCCTCTGGCTTTTCCCTGGTTTGTATCTGAAGCATAGTGACAGGGTGGCTCACATACCGGTGCCATTTGTGGTCTGTGCCGCATCCCTCTGTGCCCTGCAGGTGTTTCCCTCCCACCAGCTAACCCAGGCATATAGCTCTGACGTCCAGAGCTCCTTCCCCAGGGGCAACCGCACCACATCGCCCTGGATACGCTGCTTCCATGTAGTGTGTCCCTGTAGCAGTGCCCCGTGGTCTCCCCACCAGCCCCCTCAGCCCCTCCAGGTCTTGCAGTCACGCCTCTCCCCGGCCGCCTAGGAGCTTCTGTCCCAGCTTCCCTGCTGAATCTTCCTGCTTGCCCCATGTGTCCATCACTGATCATCCCCTGCAACCTGGTCATTCTCACTCCAGGTCACGAATTCAATATCCTCCTCCCAACACACCCTTAAATTTAACACTGTGGTTTATGAAGTTGCTCTAAGTGTCGGCTCGTTACAGACATTCCATACCAGCCCCAACCCCATCACCACTGTCTGTACTCCCATTGTCCCCATTTTCCCTAACCACCCTCAAGCCTGGCCCCTTGTATTGGTCCTCTATCAGAAGTTCTGTATTTCGTTATGACTGAATGGCTAATGGAATGATTGAAAAATATTTCCGCAGAAGAAAACTCTGAAAATTGTTGTGTCTCACCATGGGAAAGTCCTTGTCTGAGGGTTTACTGAGCTGTTGCAAATTTAAGGTTTTCTTGTTAATGTTTTTTAGTCAAGATTGGTTGGCGTCTACATTTCATTCCCATCCGATCTGGTGAGGTCCTACTGGGATGTCAGTGTTGTAGAGTTTTAGGAATGTTGCTCCAGAAAATTCAGAATTTAGATTGGAGCAGCCTGGCCGGATGGCTGAAGTTTTGGGGCCTGAGCGCAGCTGCTTGGACTTTGTTGGGGGTAGGAGTTGCCCCCACAAGATCGCCAGAGGTCTCAGCGCTGGGCATGGCGTAGGGTAGTCCCATAACTCCTGCTTCCCTCCCAGAGCCCTCCCTTCCTGCCCTTACTGAGCCCTCGCTCTGTTGGTTCCCTGGAATCTTGCTCGCCTCAGCTCTCTCCCACTCCCTGCTGGCCTCTACACCGTGCTGTTTCAAGTAGATGGTCAGGTCCAGGAACAAAAGACAGTTAGCGATCTTCCCTGAACATCAGGCTTTGAGTTTTATTCTGACTCTGGACATACTTGGGCAGTGCCCTGGAGCTATTCCCAGCTCAGTGCTCAGGGTACAAAACCCAGGCCTCCCATTAACGCAAAGCATGAGCTTGACCCACGGAGGCATCTTTCTTCCACAAGCACGCGTTTGTAAATGCTGAGCCTCCAAGCATCTTGTTATGAATTTACTTGGGAGTGATAGCACAACTGGAGGGCACTTACTTGCATGTGGCTGACCCAGATTCAATCCCCCAGCATCCCATAGGGTCTTCAAGCACCGCCAGGAGTAAATTCCTCGAGTACAACCTAGAGTAACCCCAGAGCATTGCCAGGTGTGACCTAAAAAGGGGGAAAAACCTTTAATTTTGCTCGACAAACTATAGCTTGTCCCAGAATTTCTAACTTAGTTTTTGAGGGAGGGTGGAGGAATTTGCATTCAGCAAGGCTTTGTTAATGCGTATGTGGCTGGCCCAGTGGTTGTACTTGAGAACCCTTTTGGGGCGAGATTCTCACACCCCTGTTAATCTCAGGAGTGAGTGACAGGTCTCATTGTACACAGTAGCAGCAGCTGTGGCATGTTTTGGAGCAAGTCTATGTGAAAGCCCTACAGTCCCTCCCCAGCACTTCCCCCCAGCTACTCCGCTATACCCCCTGGGACCCCAAACTTGAGCCTCAGAACATCAGTGCTGCAGTTCTTTACCAAGCATCTCTGCAGGGGGACCAGAAGGTATAACACCTGATGAAAAGAAAAGATCATCGTCACTGTATTCCCGCTCATCATCGATTTGCTCTAACAGGCCCCAGGCAACATCTCCATATGTCCCGTCTCATGCTAGTAGAGCCCAAGGGCATCTGATTGTTCCAGGAACATAAAGAGCCTCAATCCATTCTGGAATGAGGTCTATAATTGTTACTAGTATATGGCATATCCAATACAACACGGGTAGCTTGCCAGGGCTCTGCCGGCGGTAGCATACTCTTTGTAGTCATCTCTAAGTCCAGCATTTATTGACGATAAATGGCTCTGGGTGGAGTTCTGACAAGGGGGGAAGTCCGGATGTGGAAAAATGGAGGCCCTCATGGAGTGGGGGGGGGTTGTCTGGCCTTGTTGCAAGGCTCTGCTGGGGTGGTGGGCCAGGGCTAGAACCCGCCACCCCTCCCGCGCCTTTGTGAGCAGCTAAGTACAGGGAGAGTAAGTAGCAGCTCTTCCCATGTCTGTGAGAAAAGAAAAGATGCTTTTAAAAATGGATTTTGTAATGGCCTATGGTTGTCATTCAGTAAGAAATCATAACAGATACAGTGGCGGGCTCCTGCAGTGGGAGTGGGACTTATGTTCCTGGTACTATGCCAGGTGTGCAGATCAAGCCATCCAAAGCCCGAAATAGCTCAAAGGTGCGGGCACTGTCGTTTCAGTAGATGTAGAAAACAGACTGGGCATAGGCATATCCGGACAGTCAGCCCGAGGCGATCAGTGGCGGAGCTGAGGTTCTCAGCCTCCTCGAGCAGTGGGAGGATCCATCCCTAGTGCTTCCCCCGGTAGAGGCTCAGTTGGCCCCTGGAAGCACCTGACCAGCTTGTTTGGAGGATTTTCCATCTGCCTGATTTTCCTGCAGGAACCTCAGGCCCGCCCAACACCAGTGGTAGAGTCGGTGCCTCGGGCCTCGCTGTGCAGCATCCAGTCAGCACTCCGCCAAGCCAGCCTCGGAGAGGCTGCCCCTGCCCCCAGGAGGCACCCGCGTGTCAGCGTTGGGGCCCTGAGTCTCATGTTCCTGTAGCTCGCAGCCGCTTTGGGCTTAGGGCTACGCTGGACCGTTGCTATCAGACAGCTGCAAAGCTGTGTGTTCCTGTGAAGTGTCGTTTCAGTTCCCGAGCCTCTGTGGAGTCTCATGCCTTTGCCTGCCCTCCTGGGCCACCCCCTGACGGGTGGTGCCCCTAACTGAGCCCCCAGTGTCTCTCGCAGTTGAGTGCCATGGGGAGGACAAAGGCTTCTTGAGAATTGTTTCCTGTGGATTTTGTGTCCGACAGCTGCCAGGATCTTGAGAACAGATGCCGGAGCTGGACCGTATCGGGCGGGCCTGGAAGGTCAGTACACGGGCTAGCCAGCTTGGGTCAGTAGTTGAGCCGGTGGCACCGCTGAACTTCTCTCGAGAAAGTTGTTTCAGAGCGAGAGATAGTACAGAGGGAAGGGTGCTAGCCTTGATGTAGCTGACCTAGATTGTGTCTCCCGGCATCCCATGTGGTACCCCAAGCCCTCCAGGAGAGATCCCCAGAGCACAGAGTCAGGAGTCATCCCTGGAGCACAGAGCCAGGATGATCCCCGGAGCACTTGCCAGAAGTGGCCCTCCCAGACAAAGGGATGTGGGTTCATCTGTTCTGGAGGAGGAAAATGATTTTGATTTGTCCGTGGACAGCCCATGTACAGCTTCAGAGCCTTTAGCACAGATGGACACTTTGTCTCCAGCAGGATTGGGGAGCTGTTGGAGGGCAGGTCTAGAATTGTCTTGGGACCGGCAGGAGCAGGGCAGGCCACAGACCGCTGAGGGACTTTCACTGGCTGTAAGAGAAAGACCTTGTGGTGCAGTGGCATAATGGGTGCTGGAAAGTGGATGATCCCCGTGGGAGTTTGGTGGTGCCGAGGACTCACTGTGGGGTCCGGGTGCTCTTAGACCCCACCCGTCTGTGCTCTCACAGAGGGCCACAGAGGAAGAACAGGCAGAAATTGTGGTATAGGGGCGTCTTGGGAGAGTCTCTGATACCTGTGTTGGCCCCTAGCCTCATGGTGCCCTCTGGGTGCCCTGACCTGGTCCGTCTTCAGCAGCTGCTGTTTGGGGCCTGGGAGAGGCCAGGGGTTATACACAGGCAGTTGGAGGCTGTGGCTGGCCCTGGCCTGCACCCATTTTGGGGGTGCCCTGTCCTGATGCTGGCCAGAGCTGGGGGTGCCCTGTCTAGTCTTGGCTGGATGCAGAGAAGATCAGCTGGGACGCTGGACTCCCATCAGGAGGGGGTTCACAGTGGCAGAGCCTGAACTCGGGGCCTTGCACATCCCAGGTATGTGTCTCAGCCCTGTTCTAGCTCCTTGGCCCAAACAGTTCCTGTGATTTTAACTGAGATTCTCTGGCTTCAGTCTGCCGCCATGTGACTGGCAGCACCTTGATGTCAGCGCCATCAGAAAAGATGATTCCATCTTAAAGGAGAAAGCAATTCTGTCCTTCAATGGAATTTCACCCTTGGGCAGACAGCCAAGACAGTATCTAGAGTACTAGAGCCCAAAGACAGATTCTCTCCTTGGATCTCCTATAAGTATTTCCCCTGGAATCTGTTGGTTGCTTATATTAATTTTCAAACACACCCATGTAAATTGCTACCCCCCAACCATTTCACGATTTCTCTATAATAATCTGGGTTAATTTTGAATAAACTGCCACTGATCCTTAAAAAAAAAAAAAGAAAAAAAGATGATTCCATCTTTTCCTGCAGCAGAGTAATATCTGCGAACACCCACAGATTCTTTTGCTAGTTGTCTGTCCTAAACTTAACTCTAATTGCTGATTTGTTATTAAAGTACGACACATAGAGGCCAGAGAGGTAATAGAAGGTGGGACACTTGTCATAAATGTGGCTAACCTGGTACAGGGACGGACCCCAACACCACATCTGGTGCCCTGAGCGCAGAACCAGGAGTCCCCTATGAGCACTGAGCCAGGAGTCATCCCTGAGCACATCTGGTGTGGCCCCCCACCTCTCCGCACCCACCAGTGGAAATAAGACACGTGGGTCCGAGGCAGCTCTGAGTCTGGAGCACTGGCGGACTCGGGGAGGCCTGAGTTTAGCACTTTGTGGCCCCGAACACTGCTGAGTGTGTCTCTGGTGCCCCCGAGCAGTAAAGATACAAAAGATGCTCCAGGTCTCTCAGGCTGGTTGGAGTGAGGCTGTGCCCTTGAGCTGGGGCGATCAGCCATCTTCAGAGCGGGAAGTCACCTGCTCGGTGCCACTGCTGTGCTTTCAGAGGGCAGGATGTCGGACGAGGCTGTGGCTGCGCTGGCCGGGAGCCTGGGCGAGAGGGAGGCAGACCCCCGAGGACAGTCAGCCTGCTGAGGACCGTGTCAAGGTAAGGCGGCTCAAAGCCTCACCAAGGGCCCTCGCCTGCACCGCTCCCTGCAGAGATTTGATGAGAGAACCGCAGCTTGGGGCATCACTTTCTCTCTGACATGTCTCGCTCATCCCTGGCATGGGAGACGGGTTATCTGAGCATGGTGTCTGAGCCGTGGCTGGTGGACACACTCTCGGCTGCCCTGTCCCCTGCTCTGGGAAGCCATTCAGCACTGCTGACTCTGGCGGTATCTGAGCTGCTGAATGGGAGCCGGTTATGGCTCAGACACGGGCCCTCGCAGCTGTGACCTCAGGAGAGGGTGTCCCAGCCACACGCCCAGGCAGGAGGGAGCACGGGAGGTGCTTGCCCAGCACACCACCGGCCTGGGTTCCACCCTTGGCACCCGGAGTCTCCTGAGTCCCTGTAGGAGTAAAACCTGAGCACCGTGGGGGATGGGGAGGGAAAGTAGCCCATGAAACAATAATAGCCACAAAAATTAGCCCCTGGGATCTGGCCCCGCTTTGTGGGGAAGCTGCGCCGACAGCGAACGTGCTGATTCTCCTTCAGGAGAAAGCCCAGGAGGAGGATCGCGAGAAGCTCAGCGAGAAAGAGGAAACAATCCCTCCGGATTACAGACTTGAGGAGCTCAAGGTAAGCTGGATTTCCATACTGAAGCCCAGGAAAGGAGGAACATGGCAACAGGCCACAGCAGGAGTGTCAGCGCGTGTGAGGCCGGGGCCACTCCTGACACAGCAAAGACAATGAGCAGAACCTGCAGGACTCTGGCTCAGCTCTGGACTCAGGCATAAATAGACCTGAAATATAAAGGTGCTGCTCTGTAGATTTCAGGTACTAGGTAGTGTTCTAGATCCTTCTAGAATCCTTCTAGATCCTTCTAGAATGACAGAGAGGAAAATGAAATATTGCCAAGTAGTCATTCATATCCTCCTTAAGTGGAAAAATCTAATACCCTGTGCTACCAAATTCCTCTCCGCCCACCCAGCACCATTTAATATGCAGTTTGTTGCAGCAACAGAATTAGTATTTCCTATCTATAAAATGTTAAGGAACATTAACATTTCTATCTATAAAAATGTTAAGGGACATTTTTTATAGACAGGAAAAATGGAAAGATAGGAAAGCTAAAACGAGGAAGGATAGTACTTTTTGCAGCTCCTGGGCATAAATCAAAAGAATAAATGTGAGGCCGTGAACTGAGTGACGTGTAGGTTCGCCAGTTTCCTTGGTTTTCCTGGAGAGACCGGAGTAAGGCAAGTGGCACAGGGAAGACCCCACTGTGATTCTTGTAGTTCAAGTGCAGCCATTTCAACAAGATGGTGCTAGACAATAGAACAGACGCCAGTCACCGTGTAAAGTGCCACCACATTGGAGAACATTCGCCAACCCAAGGTCTCTGGCAAGTGAGGACGATTGTGTTAGTTCTGCTCTGCCCGTGGGTTGGGCAAACGCATGAACCCTCTTGGCTGCTCTCCCTACTTGAAGTTGGTTTTTCCCTGTGATTTTTCTTCCTCTTCTTTTCGGCGATGCACGCCCCCACAAGAAATCCCATGTTCCTGTGCATTTGGGCTGGCTTGCACACTGCTGCCTGAGGTTCTAATACTTCAGAACCATGTGTTCGAAGCTTTTCTGGTGCAGGTAACTTCACAGCAGGAAGGGGGCAGCTTGTGCTGAATTCACTATCTTCTGGCCCTGAACTCAGAGGTTCGCATATTGCTAGAGGACTCTCTGGAGCTTCCATAATTGCTTGTTACGATCTTGTGTTTGGGGTGTTGGGGGTTACATCTGGTGAGCAGCACGTATGCAGTGTGTTGGGAGACCCTCAGAGTCAGGCCTACAGTGATGCATCATTGTGTGTGTGCTGTGCTCACAGCAGCTCGTGAGGGAGCTTCAGCTTCTCCCAGATGGGGATGCAGAGGAAGGAACTGGGTTCGATAGTCTTTACCTGAAGTGTCCTGGGACAGTTGCTGCCTTTTGAGCTAAGAGGTGCTGTAGAAACCACAGGAACGAGGACAGGCCCAGGAGCTGGTGTCTGATGTGCAGAACATTGCACCGCCTCGCCTTTAGATACAGCATCCCACAAACACACCTCGCCCACGGATGAAATGAGCACGAATATGAGCTCACTTGTCACAGTTCCACGTTTATGAGCGGAATTTGCCATTAGTTTATGGATCTTATTGTACAAGAAGGTCTCAGAGGCTAGTTTGGGGCTGACTGCTCAGGAGAGGCCCTCAGGCTGGCTCGCAGCTTGCACCCAGAGATACTCAGGCGGCCAAGGGCTGAGCTGCCCAGGACAGGAGCTTTGCCTTTCTGGGCGTCTCTCCTTTGCACACTGGGTGGTGGGTGCTGCAGGGGGCTATGTGGCTGGAGTTCCGCAGCCACAGGCAAGATGCTCTTCACCCTCTTGCGGCTCGTGCAAACCCCTGCCCCATCTCCACAGTGTTAAGTGGCCCTGGGTGCGTGTGGCACTGGCCTGCTCATCTGTCTTGCAATGCCTGACACAGGCGAAGTTGCCATTGCCTGAGCTGGCAACAGAGTGCCTCTTCCTGGCGCCTGCTCGCTGGAGCAAGCCAGAACGTGTAACCTGTAACTCACAAGCCGCTCTGGCCTTCCCTGCCAGGCTGACCTGGGCTGCCGCCATCATAGGTTGAGGCGCTGAACTCTGTTTTTCTCCCTTGAACAGGACCAGGATGGAAAACCTGCCCAGCACACTAAGTCTCAGGACCCACTCCCGTAAGTTCGCCCGTGACCCATGTCTACTTTTCGCCTGGTCCCGGAGTGGCCGGGAAGGGCCGGGCGCAGCCTACAGTGCCCCCAGTCAGGGCATATGCCGCAGCCCACGTGTGCCCTGGAGAGGGTGGCCTGTACTCACCTCCACCCGCTTCTTGCAGCCCGTGAATGAAGATTTCCTCCTTGACGCACTGTCTAAGGACTTTGATGGCTCCCCTGCCAGCACGCCTCTTGTAAGTCAGGGACTCGTGACAGCATTTCAATTCGGGACTCGCGACATCATTTCCTTACCGTGGGGCAGCAAAAAGAAGCAAGACCTTGCTACTTAGCTCTGACGTGGAGTCCAGGAAACAGTCACCAAAGCAGGGACCGTCACCCCACTCTGGCCATTGAGAAGCTGCTTGTCTCGAATGTCCTAGAGCAGGGGACAGCCATGAGCAAAGCCACTATACCCATGAGTGTGTCTGCCAAGGGCTCCCAGGAAAAAGTAACCCTTATTCCAAGTCGCATTTTTTTATTTTGGGAGCCACACCCAGCAGTGCTCAGGGCTTACACCTGGTCTGCATTCATGAGTTACTCCTTGGGAGGCTTGGGGGCCATATGTGATTGGGGGTTGAACCCAGGTTGGCTATGCTCACAGAAAGTGCTACACACGGTATTGTCACCCTGACCCCTTCCAGATCAGTTCTTTTCTTTCTTTTTTTTTTTTTTTTTGCTTTTGGGCACACCCAGCGACGCTCAGGGGTTACTCCTGGTTTGCACTCAGGAATTACTCCTGGCGGTGCTTGGGGGACCATATGGGATGCTGGGGATCGAACCCAGGCCGGCACAGGCCAGCCGTGTGCAAGGCAAACGCCCTACCTGCTGGGCTATCGCTCTGGCCCCCAAATCATTTCTAAGACAACATGGCCTGCTATAGTACTCTGATTGGTCATTTTTCAAATTTCCTTCTAACATATATATATATATATTCCTATATATATTCCCATCCAATAACTTTTATATATGTATATATTTATATATGTGTATATATACATGTATACTATATACGCATACATAAATATATGTATACATATAGATTGGTGTTATATATTTGGAACAACAAATTTCTCAGAAAATCATATGTACATATGTATACATATATATAGATTGGTGTTAGTATATGATATATTTGGAACAAAAAAGTTTCTCACAGAAAATCGTGCTCTTAGCAAGTTTGGGACATGTTGGTAAAGTAACATGTTTCCCTAACACTGGATGTTCTGGGCTTTAAAAGGCAAAACATCAGTTCTAAGTCAGGGATTTTAGACTTAGATGTTATGGAAGGCAGCTAGGCCCACCACTGTACCACCAATGCCATCATTTAGATGCTATGAAACCATTTTAGTAGACTCTGTTTTAGCTGTGTACAGAAATTACTCCCATTGTTCAGAAATTAAGCATCCAAGTCAGAAAATGATATTCAGAATACTATATAAAATAGAAAGAGCCAAATAATCATGTTACGTATAAAAGATGCATCTCAAATTTTACATACACTTAAAAGTGCGATTAAAACTTCCAAGAAATACAAGTGCTTTTAATGTGTTGAATATATTTAGTTTCAAGTATCAGTCAATTCTCAAGATTGTAGGTAGTGACATTTCTCATCTAAATTAAGTATGAAAAGTTGATTTTGCTCTCATTTCTACTTAATGGTGCATGAAAGAATAACATATAGCAAAGAAATGACAATATAATTGTAGAAACACATTTGCAGATCACATTATTATGGTTAAGTGTCTTATTAACAGACTAGAAAGTTTAATTCTCTAATATGAGATGTCAGACATTTGCAAGGAAAACTAATAGGAGAAACGAACAAGAAAACAACATGAAGAAATTAAAAGATAAGCACTGGAGGCAGTTTTATAGTATTCTTAAAAAGAATGATGCTAATTCCCTGTAGTTAGCTAGTTCATTAAAATAGTATTTTATATGACTCAATAAAATTATTCTAAAATATACTTGAAAAGATGCATGGATGTATGAAAAATACTAAAAACATTTTGAAATAAAAAATGCCTTTTGATATTGTGGGGAAAGATAAACCCAACTGAACACAAGATTCATCATAAAATTATTAAAAAAGATACAGTTTCAGAAAGGAGAAAAAGTGAAGAAATGAACATGAATGACAGGTGGGGTCCAGTGTCAGAAAGAAAAATTATTTGTGGGCCGGAACAATAGTGAAACAAGTAGAGGCCACTTGCCTGGCACACGGCAGACCCAGGTTCCATCCCGACCAGCTGGCCCCTCCAGGAGTAATCCCTGAGTGCAGAGCCAGGAGTAAATGGCTGGTATGGCCCAAAAAACCAAGATAAAGAAGGAAGGAAGATGGTCAGGAAGAGTTTATACTAAGATGTTATTTAACTTGAATTAAAAGAAAGCTGAAACCGTGTGCCGTAAAAAAGTGCTGAGATCATCCTACTCCTCATATGTGATCATTCCTGAAAAGGTTGAAGGGCCAGAGCCGTAGTTCAGCGGGAGGGTGTTTGCCTTGCACACGACCAACCCAGGCTCGGTCTCAGCATCCCACATGGTCTCCTGAGCACCGGCAGGAGTAATTCCTGATCTAGAGCCAGAAGTAACCCCTGAGCATTACCATGTGACCCAAAGTGCCCCAAAACGACAAAAATGAAAATGTGGAATTACAGGTGATGTGCGCACACTGGAGTGGGAACAGGCCTGCTGGCGTCTGCATTTCCAAACCCCTTTCCCGTAGCCTCTGGGGTCCCGTTCACGTGCCCTCCCCTTTTGCTGCCTCTTGCAGTGATCAGGGCTGACCGCACGTGGTTGTGTTACTCAGCAGGTTCACACTACTGGGTGTGCTGCTTGCCAAAGACTTTTGTTAGTGGCACTCACCCACAACCTTGTGGCTGTGATGCTCCCTCAGGCTCGGGTGCAGTGCTCACAGGGGCGCATCTGGCTGTGGTGCTCCTGCAGGCTCGGGTGCAGTGCTCACAGGGTGCATCTGGCTGTGGTGCTCCTGCAGGCTCGGGTGCAGTGCTCACGGGTGCATCTGGCTGTGGTGCTCCTGCAGGCTCGGGTACAGTGCTCACAGGGTGCATCTGGCGGTGGTGCTCCTGCAGGCTTGGATACAGTGCTCACGGTGCATCTGGCGGTGATGCTCCTGCAGGCTCGGGTGCAGTGCTCACGGGTGCATCTGGCGGTGGTGCTCCTGCAGGCTTGGATACAGTGCTCACGAGTGCATCTGGCGGTGATGCTCCTGCAGGCTCGGTGCAGTGCTCACGGGTGCATCTGGCGGTGGTGCTCCTGCAGGCTCGGGTGCAGTGCTCACGGGGTGCATCTGGCGGTGGTGCTCCTGCAGGCTCGGGTACAGTGCTCACAGGGTGCATCTGGCGGTGGTGCTCCTGCAGGCTTGGGTGCAGTGCTCACGGCGGTGCATCTGGTGGTGGTGCTCCTGCAGGCTCGGGTGCAGTGCTCACAGGGTGCATCTGGCGGTGGTGCTCCTGCAGGCTCGGGTGCAGTGCTCACAGGGTGCATCTGGCGGTGGTGCTCCTGCAGGCTCGGGTACAGTGCCTCACAGGGTGCATCTGGCGGTGGTGCTCCTGCAGGCTCGGGTGCAGTGCTCACGGGTGCATCTGGCGGTGGTGCTCCCTGCAGGCTTGGGTACAGTGCTCACAGGGTGCATCTGGCGGTGGTGCTCCTGCAGGCGGGTGCAGTGCTCACGGCGGTGCATCTGGTGGTGGTGCTCCCTGCAGGCTCGGGTGCAGTGCTCACAGGGTGCATCTGGCGGTGGTGCTCCTGCAGGCTCAGGTGCAGTGCTCACGGGGTGCATCTGGCGGTGGTGCTCCTGCAGGCTTGGGTACAGTGCTCACAGGGGTGCATCTGGCGGTGGTGCTCCTGCAGGCTTGAATACAGTGCTCACGGGGGTGAGTCTGGCTGTGGTGCTCCTGCAGGCTTGGGTGCAGTGCTCACGGGGGTGAGTCTGGCTGTGGTGCTCCTGCAGGCTCGGGTGCAGTGCTCACAGGGTCACACACTTGTGGTGCTCACTCACTGCTGGGAGATATGGCTGCACTGGAGTGCAAATGCTCTGTTGGCTCTGTGGATGGCAGACAGGTGAGCAGCTGGGACAGCTCTGGGTGTGTGGGGAGGCCCCAGGTTCAAACTCAGGGCCTTGTCCCTGGAACCATCTCTGAATTTCTAACAGCATCTGCTGGTGGTAAAAGATAACCAGCACCATAAAAAGAAAATTTAGAAAACTTGTTCACAGTAACTTCAAAGAGAAGTTACTTCTCTTTGAACTGTGAATTTCATTTCAAAGAGAACTTAAAAAAGCCTAAATATACTATAATGAATAAAAGCTTGAAACTGTGCTCAGATTATTGAACACTTAGAATAATAAGTTTGGGTTAGAAGTAGGCAATTCTGTAGAAGCCTGTGTGTGGCAGGCCAGAGAGAGAGAGAGAGAGAGAGAGAGAGAGAGAGAGAGAGAGAGAGAGAGAGAGAGAGAGTACAGGGTCAAGGTACTTGCCTTGTAAACAGCTGACCCTGAGTTTGATCCCCGGCACCATTAAGCACTGCAAGGAGTGATCCCTGAGCACAGCCAGCGATAATCCTTAAGAATTACTGGGTGTACCTTCTCTGTCCGGACGCTGGGATACTACCTCACGACCAGATTAACGGAGCAAAACCAGTTCGAGCCCAGGTAGTGCGGCTGCTTGTGGCAGCGCCAATCCACCAAAATAGTGGAAACAGTAATGTCCTTTAATCCACTGCATTCCACGATGTGCAGGAAAGTTTGGCAGGAGGGAGAGATAGAGAGGAGAGAGAAGACATACAGAACCTGCCAAGTAGTTGAGGTGTGGGAGGGGAGGGAGGTGGGGACATTGGTGATGGGAGATGGGTTTGGGTGGAGGGATGGGTGTTGGAACGCTGTGGAACCAGAACTATGCATGAGCATCTTGCAATTGTATGTCTAAAATGGTAAATAAAATTTGGGGGGAATAAAATAAAATAAAATAATAAAAAAAACAAAATATATTTTAAAAAATTACTGGGTGTGTTGCCCCACTTCCCCCCAAAAAAAATAGTAGGAAATGCTTTCAAGAGAAAAAATAATCAGAAGAAATACTAAGAGCTGGGGGCTAGTGAGATAGTTCCGCAGGTAGAGTGCTCGCCTGGCATACAGCCAACTTGAATTCCATTCCCAGCTTCCCATATGGTCCCCTGGGCATCACCAGGGGCGCCCTAAAACCACCACCAACAACAAAAAGGATATTAAGAGCTTTATTGAGTAATGGTATGTATTCTGGGCATAGTTTTACATATATTATTGATTAAAAATGTTCTTTTTTTAACCCAAGAAATTGGATGAAGCAAAACTTTCTGCTGCTGTCTCTGAAGTGGTTTCCCAGACCCCTGCTTCAACCACCCATGCTGCAGGCCCGCCCCCCACACACTCCGGTAAGCAGCGAGGGGGAAATAGAGCCCCAGCTGCAAGCAGGTGAGAGTAAATTTGTTTGGAAGATGAGGCACCTCTGTGTCACAAGAGACCTAGCTCAGCGGTTGGGGGCATTGGCAGAGGATACTGGAAATAGTTTGATGAATATCCACAACTAATCACAGTTCTTATGCGCTCACCGTGTTCGAGCAGTCGGTTCAATCATGTTTATCTTACCGTTGGCTCTGGAAAGTTATTTCACTTCCTAAACTATTTTTGTCTCCCTTGCTACAACTTCCCGACACCGAACCTCCGATAGCGCCCATTACTTAACCTCATTTTATTAAGTGAAAACATCTAGAGCCTGTGTCCCTCCCACCGCAACGTAATGTACCATGGAATGGCTTTCCCGGTCGCAGTTCCCAAGTCAGTCACTTTAATTTTGGGGCAATAGAAAGGGAAAAACCTGGAACACCAATATCGCTTTAATATATATTTGTTCAGAGGCAAGTCTCTGAGACCCAAGCTGTTACAGACTGCCACGATGAATGTTTCTGTATAGTAGCAAACTCCGCATTTTGAAGGAGATGGGCACTGCACATCAAAGATGACTAGGCTACCCTGTGCCAAGTCCTGCTCCCTGGGAGGAGAGCAGGGAAGTGCTCAGGCAGCGTCCACTTTGCTTCCTGTCTGTTTGATGTAGCATCAGAGCTGACTTGGTGAATTCCGATCCTGTTGGGTTAGCCCCAGGAGCACCTGAAAATAGCCAGAGGCGCAGCTGACAAAGCCCAGATCTGGCTCCACCATTAGCAGTCTGAGTTCTGAGGAAGCACTTGGAAGCAGAAACACATGGAAACAGAAGGGGCCGCACGTAAGAACGCACTCTTACAGACAGCAGGAGAGTGCAGGGAGGGCCGGTCATTGCCCACCTGCCCATGACCTTCACCTCTTCCGCTGGCACTCAGCTCGCAGGGATCTGTCCACGTTGAGGCTATTAGCAAATACCTCAAAGAGCCTTTGTCCCTCTTGCAAAAGTGTGTTTCAGAATCCTGTGTTCCCTGTCGCTTTCCCATCAGCTAGTTTTAGCATTTTGTTTGAGAGGTCATTCTTGAGTAGATGGGAAGCTTGGTCTCCACAGGTCTCTCTCGACTCGCAAACCAAGTGACCAGAATTTGTGCGAGTTTCCTTTGTTGGGGTTGGTCATCTGGACTAGTGGCGGGAGAGACGCTGAAGGTGTTGGCACCTAAGCCGCCCTGAGAAGTGCGGGCAGGTCCCCCGCTCTTTCAGGCAGGATCTGTGTTCTTGGAGGAGAGACGAGACAGCGCAGGTGGAGTCATGGTGTGTGCGAAGTGAGGGGCAGGGAGGGGCCCCCACCAGCCGCCCACCAGCCGTCTTCACTGGCCAAGCTGCACGAGCTTACGGAGGTCTCCCGGCACTGACGGGACCACACTGCAGCTCAGCTCGGTGGCCAGCCAGAACCTAATTCAGATTTCCTTCCCAACAGAGTGACAACAAAGCACTTGATGACGCCCTGGATCAGCTTTCCGACAGTCTAGGGAAAGGCAGCCGGACCCAGATGACAACAAACCAATGGAGGATAAAGTCAAGGTACAAGCGGGGGAAAATCACGGGCAAAAATCTCTGGTTGTGCGTCATGTATGTTGTATGTAACCCGCATGCAGCACCCGCACCACGGAGCCCGTGGCTGACTGATTCCGGATTGGGGAACAGCTGGAGGACTGACGTCTCACTGCCGCTGCACTGGCCCCGTGCTGCCCCTTTGCTCCTGCACAAGTTAGGACTCTGATGTGGGCTCGTGCTGCGGGGAGGCCAGACGCTGCCGTATTCATCTTTTTCTTCTCACATTAACTCTGCTGGTGGGCCACTCCGCACGACACATGCACTGAGGTGGCTGGGCTCTATCCGCATTGTAGCAGGTCACTCAGCCGAGGGCTCTCCTGCAGCTTCTCTGCTGCCCTGAGTGGCCGGGCAAACCCCTCCGTGCTCCGAGAATCTGACCAGGGTTCAGCTCCGCGCACTCACGTGTCTTCGGGTGCACACTCGTGCGCTTCATGTTTCATACCACGTGCAGTGCATGGCTGCTTGCTTGTTTTTGCTGAGGCACTGCATGTTGTTCTTGGGGCTCCCAAATGGGGCCCAGGAACAGCTCCTGTGATCCTTCACCAACCGACCATCAGTTCAATGCAGGGACCCAAGATGCGGTGCTGCTCGGGCCCTGTGGCACCAGGGATGGCCTGGATGACCGCAGCCGTGCTCAGGCGCCAGGGCCACACCAGTATATTCACTGGGAATATACATATCTCTATTTATAAATACATGCACACATAGATATTTTCTAATATAGATAAACTTCACGCCTACCTATATATGTATTCAAATATAGATAAACCTCATAGATATGTGTTTGGGTCATACTGGAGGTACTCAAGGTTTGCTGGAGGGAATTGCTGGGCTCCTTGAGGGGCAGTCGTGGCCACAGGTTGCATTGGGCAATGCCTGCAGTCTGTTCTCCTGGAGTCCCCGATGATGCTCAGGGACCACAAAGTTCTGGGGATCAATCAGCGTTGGCTGCATGCAGGGCAGGTACCTTAACGCTGCTGTCACTCCAACACATCAGTTATTAGATGTGAACCTAGGAAGCAGCTAGGTCCAAACTGTTAAATTGAAGTCCCAAAGAATCCTTAATTCCTGATTTGATCATCATTTTGGAAATATTTATGTGGGGGCCAGAGATAGAAAAGCAGGTGAAGCACTTGCCTTATACACAGCCAACCCAAGTTCAGTCCCCAGGAATCCCATATGGTCCTATCAGGAGTAAAGCATGAACACCTCCAGGTATGGCCCAGATATATGTATATGTATGTGTGTGTGTGTGTGTGTGTGTGACTCACAGACATGGGGCAGAGTTGCTACCGGCTCTCTCTGTGCCCAGCTGCTCACGAGGCACCCGGGAGGGACAGTGAGTTCTAGCCCTAGCCTGCCACCCCAGCAGAGCCTCACAAGTGCCAGACAAGCCCCCACCCACTCCATGAGGGCCGCCATTTTCCACATTCATACTTCCCTCTCGTCAGAACTCCACCCAGCAGAAGAGCCTATCACAGCTTGGCTCAGCGCTGCCGCTTGCGGCCACACGGTTCATCAATAAATGCTGGAGATCAGAGGTGACTACAAGAGTATGCCACCTGCACGGCAGAGCCTGGCAAGCTACCCGTGTTGTATTTGATATGCCAAATACCAGTAACAATTATATACCTCATTGCCATGACCTGATGGAACGGATTGAGGCTCTTTATGTTCCTGGAGCAAGCAGATGCCCTTGGGCTCTACTAGCATGA
This sequence comes from Cryptotis parvus, assembly GCA_021461705.1. Lineage (NCBI taxonomy): Eukaryota > Metazoa > Chordata > Mammalia > Eulipotyphla > Soricidae > Cryptotis > Cryptotis parvus. The sequence goes on from JAJIBD010034142.1 coordinate 25,463, forward strand.
GACAGGACATATGGAGATGTTACTGGTGCCCACTCGAAAAAAAATCGATGATGAGCAGGAAGACAGTGACAGTGATACAGTGATGTGTGTGTATATTTGTGTGTAGATATAAATGTAGATGTAGATAAGTGGATACATCGATATGAATTTCATCTTTATTTGAAAACTAAAACAAAACCTGTTCCCGGGCCGGGGCGATAGCCCAGCGGGTAGGGGTGTTTGCCTTGCACGCGGCCGACCTCCGCCGCCTGGGTTCCGATCCCGGCATCCCATATGGTCCCCGAGCACCACCAGGAGTGGTTCCTGAGTGCAGAGCCAGGAGTAGCCCCTGAGCATTGCCGGGTGTGACCCAAAAAGGCAAAAAAAAAAAAAAAAAAAAAACCCTGTTCCCAAGGGATAATAGTATAAATTTACATTTTTCAAAAGTGCCTAATTCAGCCCCCTGGGAGGGAATTGCTGGACCACTGTGGGCGCCCGTCATGGCCACAGACTGCCCTGGGGATGCTTGCAGTTTGTCACGTGAAGAAAGTAGATCTCAGGGCTGGGCACAGCACTCATGGGCTCCTAAGCAATGCCACATGCCCACCCCCACCACAGACCCTGCACAGTGACACTTTCTAGGAACCTCACATTGGACTGCCGGCTCCCCAGACCACCCTTCAAGTAAAAGGCAATTCGGAGGGTGCTGGATTGTTCCTTTTCTGCATGGGTGAGATAGAGTCACACCGTGGGCTCTGGCACAGAGGACAGTGGGTACTTCTCACAGGGACCCATCCCTCTCAGCGTTGGCAGTACCCTCCTCTCTCCATGAGAAGGCATAGTGCCTTAATGCTGCTTGAAAATTCATCTCCTGCAGAAATATCTCCTGCAGGGGGTTCTCTCCTTACCAAAAGTGTATCACAGGTATCCCTGACATTGTCCTTTGGCTGAGGAAGTGAAAACAGACCCTTCACCTGGTCTCGGAAGAGTGTAGTCAGTGCCACACTTCAGAGAAATTCTCTAAGGCAGTGGTCTTCTGGACATCTGGTCTACCACCCTGGTCACAAGGACCACCAGGTCTGCTGTGCAGGACAGGGCCGAATGGGCAGGGCTTGGATGCATAAAGGCTGAAATGAGCCACTCGAGATGAGGGGGAGTGACTCTGGCTTCTGTGTTTGTGACCGTTTCAGGAAAGAGCCAAAGCTGAACATAGAGACAAACTGGGAGAAAGAGACGACACCATCCCCCCAGATTACAGACACCTCTTGGACGACGATAAGGTGAGAGAGGGCGGGGCGTCTGTCGAGCTCTGCTGCAGAGCTTCCCAGGCTGAAAGCTCAGGAGCAGACTGACTAGGAGGCACCCTTGGGCAATAGCATTAATACCACAAGACTGAAGCTCTCAGCAGCCCCGAGAGCAGGGTCAGAAATCTGTTGAAGGGTGCTGGGATGGTTTGGTGTTTGCTGGGTCAGTGATCTCTCTGTAGGTGAATAATGTCCAGCCACTCCCCACCCTTGCACCCCGACCCCGCCCCATAATTGACTGTAAGCCCAGAGCAGGCACCTGGATGAATTCTCTCTGTAGAGCGGCAGACACTGTTGTGAAAGCCGCTGTTTCAGGAGTCCAGAAAGCACTGGCACAGCCAACAGGGCGACCGAATGAGACATCTTTTAAGACTCGGGGTTCCCCTCCTCCCTCCCTCCCTGCATCCGCATCTGTCAGCTCAGATGAGAATGTTGGATGTAGAAACCAACCCCCCATCCACAGATACAGACGCTGTTTGTGTCTCAATACACCCATCTTGGGGGTCCCAAGCGTGAAGGCAGCTTTTCTCAGTCTCCTTCCTATTGGAGTCCCTGCATTGGTGAGTGACCTCTCCAGAGCTGTCTATAAATAAAACAAGTCCTAGCCCTGACAACACCTTTGGCGACCAAGTGTGAGAGCTCTGTTACTTTTGGTTGTATATTTGCTAGATTTACAAGACACCAAAGGCAAAGAACTCCTAAACAGATCCCTGCATGCATTTTCCTTGAGGCTATTGATATAATTTTGCACAGTTGTTAAGCGAAACCGCAGAGAAATAGTAGGGATGCAGACGTATAAGTCAATCTCTACCCCGTCATCCAAGTGGCAAATTGGGGAATTGGTTCTGTACATACCAACTAGACCCAGGCTTTTCCCGAGGATCTGCATCTCACAAGTTGTCCACCTTGGTTTTCAGAGCAAACCAGCGAAGCCCTCTCCAAAGAAGTCCCAGTCATCAAAGGTAAACTGCAGCCTCGTGTCTCCGCTAACAACATCCTCACTCTAAGCGTGCTCTGAAGTGTAGAGCGTGCTAATAACATGCTTGCTGTAAGCATGCTCCGGTGAAAATTGTAGATCCATGTTAATATGCTCACTCAGCATGCTCAGTGTGAAGTGTAGACCCATGTTAATAACATGCTCACTCTAAGCGTGCTCTGTGTGAAGTGTAGACCCATGTTAATAACATGCTCACTCTAAGCGTGCTCTGTGTGAAGTGTAGACCCATGTTAATAATGTGCTCGCTCTAAGCATGCTCTGTGTGAAGTGTAGACCCATGTTAATAATGTGCTCGCTCTAAGCATGCTCTGTGTGAAGTGTAGACCCATGTTAATAACATGCTCACTCTAAGCGTGCTCTGTGTGAAGTGTAGACCCATGTTAATAATGTGCTCGCTCTAAAGCGTGCTCAGTGTGAAGTGTAGACCCATGTTAATAACATGCTCACTCTAAGCCGTGCTCTGTGTGAAGTGTAGACCCATGTAAATAACATGCTCACTCTAAAAGCGTGCTCTGTGTGAAGTGTAGACCCATGTTAATAACGTGCTTGCTCTAAGCATACTCCATGTAAAGTATTGATCCCTGTTAATAATGTGTTTGCTGTAAGCATGCTCTGTGTAAAGTGTAGACCTGTGTTAATAACATACCCACTCTAAGCATGCTCCGTGTGAAGTGTAGACCCGTTGTTAATCATGTGCTCACTATAAGCATGCTCGTGTGAAGTGTAGACTTGTGTTAATAACGTGCTCGCTGTAAGCGTGCTCTGTGTGAAGTGTAGACCTGTGTTAATAATGTGCTTACTGTAAGCGTGCTGCATGTGAAGTGTAGACCTGTGTTAATAACATGCTCCATGTGAGTGTAGACCTGTGTTAATAATGTGCTTGCTGTAAGTATTCTCCATGTGAAGTGTAGACCTGTGTTAATAACACGGTCGCTGTAAGTGTGTCCGTGTGAAGTGTAGACCTGTGTTAATAATGTGCTTGCTGTAAGCATTCTCCATGTGAAGTGTAGACCTGTGTGAAGTGTAGACCTGTGTTAATAACATGATCACTCTAAGAGTGCTCTGTGTGAAGTGTAGACCTTTGTTAATAACACGCCGCTGTAAGCATGCTCCGTGTGAAGTGTAGACCTGTGTTAATGTGCTTGCTGTAAACATTCTCTGTGTGAAGTGTAGACCTGTGTTAATAATGTGCTTGTTGTAAACATTCTCCGTGTGAAGTGTAGACCTGTGTTAATAACACACTCACTGTAAGCGTGCACCGTGTGAAGTGTAGACCTCTGTTAATGCGCTCGCTGTAACTGTGCCCATGTGAAGTGTAGGCTCAGTGTTAATAACACGCTCGCTATAAGTGTGCTCCGTGAAGTGTAGACCTGTGTTATAACACGCATGCTGTAAGCATGCTCCATGTGATGTGTAGACTTGTGTTAATAACGTGCTCGCTGTAAGCATGCCCGTGTGAAGTGTAGACCTGTGTTAATATGTGCTCTCTGTAAGTGTGTTCCATGTGAAGTGTAGGCCTGTATTAATAACATGCTCACTGTAAGTGTGTCCGTGTGAAGTGTAGACCTGTTTTAATAACACGCCGCTGTAAGCCGCGTCCGTGTGAAGTGTAGGCCTTGTATAACACGCTCGCTGTAAGGTGCTCTGCTGAAGTGTAGACCTGTGTTAATAACGTGCTCGCTGTAAGTGTGCTCCTGTGAAGTGTAGACCTGGTTAATAACACGCCGCTGTAAGTGTGCCCGGTGAAGTGTAGACCTGTGTTAATAACGTGCTCGCTGTAAAGTGTGCTCCGTGTGAAGTGTAGACCTGTGTTAATAACACGCACGCTGTAAGCATGCTCCATGTGAAGTGTAGACTTGTGTTAATAACGTGCTCGCTGTAAGCGTGCCCATGTGAAGTGTAGACCTGTGTTAATATAATGCTTGCAGTAAGCGTGTTCGGGTGAAGTGTAGGCCTGTGTTAATAACACGCTCGCTGTAAGTGTGCTCCATGTGAAGTGTAGACCTGTTTTAATAACACGCTCACTGTAAGCATGCTCCATGTGAAGTGTAGACCTGTGTTAATAACACGCTCGCTGTAAGTGTGCTCCATTGAAGTGTAGACCTGTGTTAATAACACGCACGCTGTAAACGTGCTTCGCTGAAGGGTAGACCTGTGTTAATAACGTGCTTGCTGTAAGCGTGCTCTGTGTGAAGTGTAGGCCTGTGTAATAACACGCTCGCTTAAGCGTGCTCGTGAAGTGTAGACCTGTGTTAATAACACGCTCACTGTAAGTGTGCCCGTGAAGTGTAGACCCTGGTTAATAACACGCTCACTGTAAGTGTGCTCCGTGTAAGTGTAGACCTGTGTTAATAATGTGCTCGCTGTAAGCGTGCTCTGTAAAGTGTAGACTTGTGTTTAACGTGCTCGCTATAAGTGTGCTCCATGAAATGTAGACCTGTGTTAATAACGTGCTTGCTGTAAGTGCTCCGTGTGAAGTGTAGACCCGTGTTAATAACACGCCGCCAGGCATGCTCGCGTGAAGTGTAGACCTGTGTTAATAACACGCCGCTGTAAGCATGCTCCATGTGAAGTGTAGATCTGTGTTAATAACACACTGCCGTAGCATGCTCCATGTGAAGTGTAGGCCTGTGTTAACGTGCTCACAGTGTAGCTCCGGTGAAGTGTAGACCCGCAAATAACACTCCCCCCCGTAAGCATGCTCCATGTGAAGTGTAGGCCTGTGTTAACGTGCTCGCTGTAGTGTGTCTCCGGTGAAGTGTAGACCAGTTAGCATAACACGCCGCTGTAAGTGTGCTCCGGTGAAGTGTAGACCAGTGTTAATAACACACCGCCGTAGCGCGCTCTGTGTGAAGTGTATGCCCATGGCCTGTGCTTCATGCCCGTGCTCAGCTCTGCCCATTGCTCCCTGTGTGTGCCTGAGCAACATGGCCCCCTCCCTCAGGGCCCTGGAGCCCCCTCCCTCCAGATTCCCGGATGGGGCCTCAGGGAAGATGAGCCGCTTTGGAGGAGGAGCAGGAATAGGGCTGGCGGCAGTTCATGCCCCGTGCCGTTAGTTTGTCAGAAAGAGTATTGGGAGGTTTGGGGGAGGTGGCCTGGTCTCGGTTTGGGTTTAAGGTTATACCCAGGGATGCTCAGGCCTCTCCCTGGCCCAGTGCTCAAGGATCACTCCTGGGATGCTCGAGGGACCATATGTGATGCAGGAATCAAACGCGTTGGCTTTCAGAGGCAAGTGTTGTACTGTCTCTGTGGCCCAGAGTTTTGTTTCCTTAGGGTTGACCTGCAGTGCTCCGGCCGTTCCTGGCTCTGTGCTGGATGGGGATGAGAGCACTCTGACAGTGCTCAGGAAACCGGGCATCAAACCAGGGTCACCACATGCAACCAAGTGTTAAGCCTCTGTGCCGCCCTGGCTCAAGGGTTGTGTCTTGTTATTTTTTTATCTTGTTTTGGCTTTTAGGCCATACTTGGCAATACTCAGGGTTACTCCTGGCTCTGCACTCAGGAATCACTCCTGCCAGTGCTCGGGAGACCATATGAGATGCCGGGATTGAACCCAGGTTGGCTGGGCGGCAAGGCAGACGCCCCTCCCCCGCTGTACTATGGCTCCAGCCCGCTTCCTTAAACGCTTAAGTGATACGCCAAATGTGGCACCTTGTGCTTCTTCACCAATGTTGTTTTTATTCAATATCTCAGAAACCTGCCAGTGATCAAGACGCCATCGACACCCTCTCGGGAGACCTTGACAGCTGCCCCACCTCTGCACAGACCTCAGAGAACACAGCTAGGTATCTACAGCCGCCTGAGAGCACACAGCACATGCATGCACACACACATTTTTGCCAGAAAAGGAATTTGGTGCCGCCATAGAGAACTTGCAGACAGAGAAAAAGAAACCTGTCTGCGTCTTCCTCAAACTCTGCTTGGTGTACCCCTGGGCCGGTTCTATGCACTTCTTATGTTGAAGAGTCTGCTCAGAGCATGTTGGACCCTGCCTAAGCGCTTTCCAGGCCGCTTCACAGTCAGGGCCTGGGTTTGGCTTCCTTGCACCTTGCAGCCACGGCCGCCTTGGGTTCATTTAAGACAAGAGCAACGGTCCAAGCCGGAGTCTCCTGCACAGTAGGCTCTGGCCCCCGCCAGGCCTCCCAGGGCACCAGCCGCCGCCCGCCTCCGAGGAGCCACTTATGCCAAAGCTTCCCAGGGCCCAGCGGGTGGCCAGTGCCCAGCCATCCTCTAGCTACTTCCGTCAAGCTGGGCTCTGTCCAGCAGGTGACAGTTTAACAGGGTGGCGACTTAACCCACAAACTGCTGCCTCCCATAAGTCAGTAGGAGGGAGCAAGGCTCCTGTTCTTCCCAGAGGAATTAATGCTCCAACCCATTTGCTACAAGTTTTTGTATTTTATTGTCAGATTTGGGGCTTTTTATTGTTGCTTTGTTTGGGGGCTGCTCCTGGCGATGCTCAGGTTATTCGGGCTCTGTGCTTGGATCACTCCTGGTGGTGCTTGGCGAACTTGATGAGCTGTCAGCCGCATGCAAGACAAATGTATGCCGCCTCTCCGCCTCCTGCTGTTGTCTCTGAACTGTGAAGGTGCCTTCGCCTGTGTCGTTGCGCGTTCGCCTCCAAGCTTGTTTCTTGCCTGCTGGATGGGCACACACCAGCCAGACGCATACTAGCCGGCCGCACAGTAGCCGGACACACAGAGTAATCAGGCATCACTAGCCGCCCGCACAGTAGCCGGCCGCATAGTAGCCGGACACGCAGATAACTGGCACACAGTAGCCAGCCACACAGAGTAACCAGCATATGGTAGCTGGTCGCACAGTAGCCGGACACCAGAGTAACTGACACAAGTAGCCAGCCGCACAGTAGCCGGACACACATAGCTTACTATGCCCAGCTCTCCGCACTTCCCACGGCCGCCCTCTCATCTGTAATGCTACTAGGACCTGGTGTTCTTGCTCTGGGGACAACATAGTGCTAGCCCTGGGCCTGGCAGCCTCTGCGTCAGAGCCCTGCAGAGCAGGCAAGTCTGGTGCTGGGCACCCCCCAGTGGCCCTGGAGACCCCCCCCTTGGAGCTGGACAAGCCTGAGCTGAGCTGAGATTGCGCAGTTCAGCCCAGCTGGCCACATGTCACTGGGAGGCTCCCATCCCTGAGTCCTGCACCCTGAAAAAATGCCAATCCTGGTAGAAACAGCCTGCTTTGATGAACTCCCCGAGGACCTGAGGGGCAAAGCCTCAGACCCCTCCTGGTTTCCTCCTTATTTTCGCCCTTCTGCCTCCAACCTGCAGCACTTTGTGTGTGCTCCATGTGCGCCGTGTTACCTCACAGCAGGAAGCACAGTGGCACGCTCTGGAATTAACTGAAGGGGCCCTTGGCTGCTCCGAGAACAGTCAGAATAGACAGCACTGGCCTGGCCGCACCAGCGGCTAATTAGCTGGGCCTGAGAGCACTTCCCCATGACGTGCCCCTGCTCTAGGACAAAGACAAGAAGGCTGCCTCACGCCAGGGCCCCCAAGCATGGGGGGGTAAAGCGAAGAATTCACCAAGGTCATGCGAAGCGCCACAGACACCAGGACCACGGGAGCCTCTTTCCTGTCCTTCAAAGCTACGCTTACTTCAAGGTACCTTTGTCTCTCCTCTGGGGCACACCTTGCTACGGAAACGAAGGTTTAGGGTTCATCTGAATGAAACCCTAACCAGCCACTATTCCTGTGCTCCCTGTCCTGGTGGAGTAAAACCCCGCCCAGAGCCCGCCCTCTCTGGAGAAGGCCGCAGTGTGGACGGACACACTTAGTTTTCAGTTCCTACTTTCAGCTACCCCCCCCCCCGAGCAACGCAGATGAATCACCAGTCAGGAAGACAAACAGCACCTATGGAGAAGAAAATACTTGACGACAGTAAGATACTCACATCCAAAAGCATTTAGGTCCAAAAGCCAAGAAGAAAGCCTCCAACTTATATTAGCAGAGGACGAGACAGCCTGCTTGAAGGGGAACCTCCTTTTTCCAAAGGAGATGTCTCGCAGCCAGGTAAAGCCCATGGACAGAGGTTGAGCAGCATGAATGGTCAGGGTCATCTTATGGTGACAGGGAGGAACGCTGGCTGGTATCTGTTAAAGTGAACCCAGCAACCAGAAATCACTTCAAGGGCACAGGCAGCTCACCACGCAGCAGCCAGGTTATTCCTCCCATATGTGTCTCTAAACCAGGTGCAGAGAGCTCAGAGGACTACACTTGTGCCAGTTGACCAGAAGTGTGGCAGCCAGCCTGTTCTAAAGTGGGCAGTGGGGCGGTCTGGAACCATACATGGGACCGTAGCTGCTCAGGCATGGTGAAAGTTGGACACACACACAGTTTCTGTTGTTTTCTGGGTGATTTATTTCCACAATGGGGAGAGGAGGCCCCATAATTGAGCTGTCCGGTTTGGAATAGTGAGTGAGGGGGGAGATCACGGGGATCCGCATGTCCCAGCCAGCCCACAGCAGGAAAAACACATGCCCACCTCGACCCGTTGCAGGGCACTGCTGCATTCCGCTGAGGTTAACAGACACAAGAGGAAATGCTTGTGCACATGGCTCACTGCTCTGTGTGTGTGTCCGTGTGTGTCCATGTGTGTGTGTTCATGAATGTGTGTGGTGGTAATGCGTAGTCCGCGACCTGACTACAATTGCAGCAACTGGACTGTCACCTGCATCTCAGAACCCCTTACCCCAGTTAGTCAGTTGATACTCTCTCTCTCTCTCTCTCTCTCTCTCTCTCTCTGTCTCTCCTTTCTCCTCTCTCCTCTCCTCCTCTCTCCTCCTGTCCTCCAAGCACACAATAGGATTAAAGCCACAGCACCACCTGCTGGCCAAAGAAAGGCAGAAAAGGCAGCACCATTTTAGTCAAGCATGCCCAGAGGAGACCTGCAATCGTGCGGCAGTAGTGAAAATGCTGGACAGAGAGTGACATATCTCCATAAATGAGAATTAAAGAATTTGGAAGTCTCGTGAACAGATGTTTAAATAATTACTGTCATGAACCGGAACAGTAGTGCAGTGGGTCGGGCCTTTGCCTTGCATGTGGCTGACCGCGTTGATACCCAGCACCGCATACGCTTCTCCCTGGGCCTCAGTAGAGATCCCTGGACATTAGAGCCAGGAGGAGCCCCCATGACCACCAGGTGTCACCCAGCGACAAAAAAGGCCCATAAGAAACGAGGTGAATGTTTATATTCTAAATTAGAATAATCTTGGATGGACTAATTTACCTCAAAGCCTGAATCAGAAAGATTCAAGTTTAATAGCCTTATTTATAATAAATTAAAGAATAGCTCAAGAATCTCCTCCCCCCCATTCTCTAGGATCATTAGATGATCTTCTCTAGACTACTGGCCCCCTGGGGCCGAACCCAGAGCCACGGCAGAGAGCTGGTGTTGCTACGGTGTATTCGATATACCAGAAACAGTAATAATCATGGACCTCATTTCTAAGGAATGGAGATGTCATTGGCACCTGCTCGAGCAAATCGATGAACAATGGGAAGACAAGCTTTACAAGTGCTCTAATCAGCCATTTCAAACTCTTCAGAAGTTGAAGACTTCTAGACACAGACTTCAGTGAGGTCTGCGATGGACCTGACTTCATAACTAGAGGATCACAAAAGAAATACTATAGCCAATTATCTTTGACAAATACAAAGACGCTTCTTCTCCCACCAACATCTGCCAAGACTGAACCAACACACCAAGAGATTGATTTATGCAAATAAACCAACTGTCATTTTGCATTGTTAAAACTTTTTCTTAATAAAAAAGAAAAACATGGAAAGGCAACCTATTGACTTGAAAAATTTGTAGCTAACTCACATATCTGAGGGAGATTCATATCCAGTATTTAATATCAATCTCCATCAGCTGGTCACTGCTGTGAACCAGTACCGTCTAGTTTATAAACTGAAGGATGTGGAGAAAAGAGAATAGCTAGTTCTCGCAGAAATAAACTTGTTCAGCTACTGTAGAAAGAAGTATGCAGGTTTCTCAAAAAAGCTGCCACAAGATCTGGCAGTTTCACCTTTGGGTGTTTATCAAAAGAAAATAAAAAACTTGAAAACCATATGTGCCCATATGTCGCGGCGGTATTTTTCGCAATACCCAAGATAAAAGAATGAACTGAGGCCCACCAGCAGATGACCAGGTAGCAAAACTAGCAACATGTATAATACACAGTGCAGTATAATTCGTCCGTGAAGGCCCACTGCTGTGTATCATGAGTATTGTGCTAAGTAAAACAAGTCAGAAGGAAATAAGCAGTGCGCCATGCATCCCGGTGGAATCTGAAATGAAACAAAATGAGCTAAAGGGCTGGTGGCTGCAAGAGGCAGGGAGCCGGGAATGGTGGGGCAGAGAGGGAGAGGGGTTGGTGAATGCTGAAGGACAAACTTCTTTCAAAGGGCCTGACTAGGAGTTTCTAGGAGTACAGCAAAAGCATAGACATTATCATGCTCAAATGTTACAGAGAGATGTGAAATAACTGTGAAAATCACTTTACCTTTAATGTAGTCAAATCAATTGAGGGGCTGGTAATGAAACTAAAGAGTCTCACACGCCAATAACACCACCAACAAAATCCAGGAACACCACTGACAAAAATCCATAAGAGATGCAAGAGACCGGATTGATAAGGCTACCGACAGCATATAACAACTAGACTCTGTATTTAATTTCAGTGATACAAAATACATGAGAAACTCAAGAGCGCCAAAAGGAAACAATCAGAAACATGTATTCGAAGCTAGCAGGATCAGCTGGCTCGCCCCTCCAATGCCAGAAGACCCATTACTGCAGTGGACAGACGGTCCATGCTAAGTAATCCCAAGCACGCTTCATTTATTTTTTCTTTAAGTAAAATATTTACAGTCACCTAAGATTATTTCCAGGTATTATTTCCTAAGATTGTTTTGGAAGAGGAAGAATTTAGTATTTTACCTAAATTGAAAAAGGATCTAGACGGACTAGGTATTTTCCAAGACTTAATGCTATCTTTGCACTGGCATTCTGAGAAGG